>JAMWET010005359.1:135000-151010 GCA_024036415.1 Prochilodus magdalenae | reverse complement strand
CTGTATTAATAATAACTGGCGGGGGTGTATTGTTATAGTAACTACTGGACAGTCCCATGCAGCTATAGAAAGTTCTCAAAAATCATGTGCTTGATAATTTCGGACAGTCCTATAAACTTCTCCAACTTCTCACTAGTTCCGTAGCTAACTGGAGTCTAACTGCGGATCCGAATGTAATCACGACTGTTAATAGGATAAACTTTTGAACATCCCTGACCCAAAATCAAAGAGTGTATGTGTACCACAGTAGCCATGTTATTTGGGAGCATTTCCAAGGGCCTTAAGCAAGTTAAGAAATACGCACTTTAGTGCACAGGAAACGTAAGTTTTAAAAAACACTCTCCTTGTGTAATCAAATGGGACTAAGTCAAGATTAATTTCCTGTTTTCTCAAGTTTTCTACTCAATTAACAGGCTGTTAAGAAAGTACTTCAAGTGGTTTTATGTGAAATGGTCCATTCTACAGAAACGCACAGCATAAGTTCCCAGCAGATGTGCAGACAGAACTGACGGAAGATGGATGAACACCAAAATCAAGCATGCCACCAGTACGACCAAACGGTGTGGCAGACAGACGCCAAACAATTGGATGGAATGAAGTATCAATCGAAAGAAGAAACAGATGAAAGAGGATGTTGGTGTATAGATAAAAACATGACGGTCCATTGCAGCTACTGGACGGGAGGTGTATTTTGATAGCTTGTTTAGCTTAGCTCGCTACGTCTCTCTGGCTTCCGAAAGTGTTTGTGAGGGGCGTGGCCCTAGGAGACGTCAACCTTGCGACTGGGTTAGGAAATGCTTACAGAAGAAGCGATTAGCCAAGATAAGGGACAACTCATCCATGTATGACGTGGGTGGTTGCAGGATACGTCGATTCCGTATAGGTGGCCTGCGGTTATGCCAATTTGCCACAGGAATGACACTCATCATGTAGGGCATCACTGCTCGCTGGATGTCCTTCAGTCATGGCTGTTGGTCAGTGCAGGTGCCATGATAAGGCGGAATACTTTTGCTACACTCACATGCACACCCGATTGTGAAACTCGAATATTTGCATGTCTCCACTGTTCAAATCTACCCACAGTTTCATTTCTGCTGATTGATTCATTCTGGGTGCAACTATTAGTCTAAAGTGCTCATTTTAATAATGATGTTACCGTTGGTCATAATTATTGGTCAGTATATATTAAATTTACAGATTAACAGCCGAAGAGCAAGATTAAACCTCATCGAAGAGGAAACACGATTCTGTAGATATTGTGTGTTTGTGACCTCAGGACCCCTGTTTCTACACCACCACAGTAATACGTAAAACTTTCACACGCAATCACTCGGATGTTTCCATCATAACTTCCAACAGTGCAGAATTTGGAAAAATCTTGGATATTAAGCAATTTAATTTTTTATCATTCTGCCTTTAACTTCAGTAAGAAAGCTTTGTGCTGGAGATAGTGCTAGGTGAGCTTGCAACAGAATATCCCAAATTGGCTGCATTTATGAAGCAAGTGTGGTGGAGAGCGAGAGAGTGTGTTGTGAGATCGAGCGAGTAAGTGAGTGTAAGCCTGTGCGTGTGATTGGCTGAGGGCAAGCGTGTGAAAGAGAGCAGTTGATTTAACCAGACGTGGACGTGTTATGTGTGCGGCCTGTGCGCCTGGATCCAGACCTTGATACATGGAAACTGTTAAAGAGTCCCATTGACGTCATCGCAGAGTTTCCTCTCCTTTCCATGACATTAGAGCCAGTGACGACTGCGGCCTTAAAATAAACAGCATTTCTTAGCCCCCCCAACCCTCGTCTTCCCCCTTCCCCTCCGCCGAAACTTACATAAGACCTCCACGCTGCGTCCGACTTTCCTCCACTCATGAAACTGAGAGCGCAGCAAATATGATGGAGCTGGTTTTGAGTGTATTGATCTGCATGCGGTCAATATAAGAAATGCGCAGATAACATTCGCGGAGTCACTAAAGAAGACATGCAGGAGACGATGCTTTCTTTGTGTGCTGCACTAACGTTCGCTTCAACTGAGGGAGAAATATCATTTGGCCCACACATGTATTGGGAACGTACAGGCCCTAAACTATGCGCTTTCCATCATCGCTCAAGGGTCTTGTCACAGAAGGACAGATGCACAACATCCATTTATGTCTTGCACAGTCTGCAGGTGAGAGTAAGAAATGAAACTAGAATGAGTCTGATCGGTAGGCAGCTTACGGCGTTTCCAGGGAGGCTTCTACGAGTGTTGCCAATGATTCCTACTTTTTTGGTGGTTTGCAAAGTATTGATTCGTGGTTGATATGAATATCCTAATACGGCTTTCTTGGGTGCTAATAGGAGGTTGTAATGGTAATCCAGATGGTTTGTTTGAAATGAAGGGGTCCCAATAGTTCCAATCATCACACAAATTTCACATGTTAAACTTAAATAACGGCCCCCTTGAACACTGTATGTGAACCGAGACGTTACATTCTGTTTGTTACCCCTTTACATTCGACAGGACATGTAGCTGAAGCGCTTATCCAAAATGACTTACAAGGTTAAGTCATATCATAGTAGTGCCAGTGTAAAGTGTTGGAGTCTTGCCCCTAAGATTGTTTATTGTGTGTGTATCGCACAGGCGGTAGTCTACCCAGAACCAGAGCAATCGCGAACCCCAAACGCCTATGATGGTGCTTGGGTAGCTTAATGGACAAAGAAGTGTTAATCTGTTGCAACTCATCAAACCATCCACTATCTGTTATCCATTACCTTCAAGCCCCCATGGATTTCATTAAACCACAGCACACCATTTTGACTGTCTTTCAAGCCCATCAAAAGATGAGCTTGGGCCCAGAGAACTCGGCGGCGGCTTCTGCATGGAAGTGACATATGGATGCTTTCCTTGCATGCTAGATTTTCAAGTTGATTTTTCTCGTCACAGCGGTGTGATTGTGTTTAGTGGCACAGCGGGCTCTCTGAAAGTGTCCATTTGGCTATATTTTAACCAGTTGCATGATGGTTTCTTATGCAGTGCCATTCCGAAGGCCTCCAGAAAGTCATCACATACCACAAAAAATATGGATTCCAGCCTTGCACTCACTGGACTAGATTTCCCTAGAATCCCTGAAATCGCTTTTAGAACATCTTCCTGGTAAATAGGCAAGACCTCAATTCAATTTTGCTCCTTAATTGGAAATTCTATTTAAAGGTCATATATAGGTTGGCTAATTTGTTGCGTTTTATAATCTACTATTTTAGGTAAATATGTGTCATCAGGTAATACTGTAGCAGTGTTTCCTATGTGAATTGAAATACTCTAAAAAGAAGAAGTTATGATCGGAACAGAAAACAGATACAAATACGACTAATCGAGTGGACGTAATAAGTCTTTTTTTCCAACGTTTAGTGTTTTTCCTTTTAGTGTCGCACTTTGTCGAACCCGCTTATTCCTCCCTGGATGTCCTCTGCCCTTTCCTGCCCACAAGTCACCCAAGTTCAATCATGGAACCTATTTTTGCATGCCAAAGCAAAGACTGATAGCCCCCTCTCCCCATTATTATTGCATGAGTACGCAAACGCAATGCTATTCTCAACCCTTATGCCTTTAATGGTCTCTTGCACAACAGCACCATTTATGAATTAATATGCATTACAGTTCAGCTTTTGTCCGAGGAATGTATAGTCCAGACATATCAATCAAGGCGCCTGGGTGCACCACTGAAGCTGCTGGAGCGAGTTTAATATAATAAAGCTATTGTCGAATATAAAGCTGTTTAGTAATAGGATACATATCTGCCGTTGGACTGCTGGCGTGACTTATGTATACAAGTCAAACTAACATGTGTGACAACTGAAGGGGGTAGGTTTGGACAACTAGTCCTTTCGTGAATAATTTCAGACAGTTTTGCTGCACATCCTTTACACCAGATATGTGTCGATATACTGGGCTGGTTTCTCCCTCGTACCTCCGTCTCCCGGACTCCTCATATCCACCTTCCGAGTGACGTTCACTTTTAACATCTCCACAATCCGGTTCCGTGTTTCTAGATCCGAGTCTCCTGAGTATTGATCACATCTGTTGTTAATTTAGTCTGTTTGTAACACTGCTCCATCTCTCACGCTGACCATTGCGAAGTATGCCACCTCCTCGTGTGTACTGAGTTTTTCTCCCCCTGCTGTTATTCCTGTCAGCCTCTCTGGTTTGACTCTGATGGTTTTCTAGTTACTCTTTTGGTCTTTTCCCTTTAGGTTCTGTTGCCTGGTAAACTGGCTGTGTTGCCTCTAGTTTTGGGCTTCCTGCCTGTTTTCTTACCCTGACCTCTATCCTTGCCCCCTTGCTTATCTCCACTTTAATCTTGTTGCTGCTGTTGTTGTTCTACCAGTCTACAGTTTGAATAAACATTGCTTCGCATTTTAGCTCAGCTCGCGTCACAATCTGTCTGTCCATCGACACAATATGTTCAAACAATATGGCCCATGTCCTGGGACAGAGCCTGGATGGATTATGGTATTCCATGTTCCGAAATGAAAAATCATCTTGTGATACTGTTATGACAAAAACTGGCCAATATGATTTTCTTAAGCTTGAATGATTTTTACATGTGATAGTATAATGATCTACTGGAAAGCTGGATGAAAGTGGTGTTTTTCCAAGGATACGTAGCCTTATCAATCAATCAATGTTTATTTGTATAGCGTTTTTTACAACCAAAGTCCCAAAGCAGCTTCACAGAATATCAATTTGTTATAGAAAATAAAAGAAAAAAACACAAAGTTAATGTACAGACATTTGAGGGTGGCGGGGTGGGGGAAAACCGGGTCCAAGCCCCCCTTGAGCAAGCCAGAGGCAACAGTGGCGAGGAAAACTCCCGTGAGAAGGAAGAAACCTTGAGAGGAACCAGGCTCAAGGGCAGAACCCAACTCCTCAGTTGAACCCGAATAAGACGAGAAAAGATAGAACTACAGGGAAGGAGAAGAACATCGGATCATATTGGATCCAGTCCCTGATTAGACATCCAGTTCCTGATTAGATCCAGTCTGATTAGATCCAGTCCTGATTAGATCCAGGAGGGAGTAACTGCAGGATGGAGCCGACCCATAGAAAGAGTATGATCAGAGCCAGACACAGTGTAAAGGTTATGGTCATGCCGGTTGATAAAACAGAGCAGGAGACCCATAGAGGTGCTGATGCTCAGGTGCCTCAAGCCATTCTGGGGTTTCTGATGTGATCACTCCGGAGAAATTCTAGTGCTTAACTAAGAAGAGGAAAGAAAGGATGAAAGAAGGAGAGAGAGAAAAGAAAGTGAGAGAGAGAGACAGAGACTGATTAGGTGATGATCTGCTCATAGAGAAGATGTTAAATTTATGTTGTTTAAAGTTTTCTAATTTGTATCAGTTACATAAAACTGCAAATTACCCCAGTAAAAAAACAAAAATTGCCAACTGGTAACACAAAAAAGGAAGAAATGAACATATTCAATATGTTTACATTTATTCACACAGTCACTCACTCACTCACTCACTCACTCACTCACTCACTCACCCACTCACTCACACACTCATTCACTCACTCACTCAGCTTCTAACCCACTTAATCCCTCTTGGCCACAGGGGGTGCTGGAGCCTATCCCAGCGTTCAATGGGAAGGAGGCAGGACATACCAGCAGGCCGCCAGTCCATCGCAGGGAAACATTTAATATAACCGTTTACATTTAATATGATTTCAATATCCTCTTATCATCAAAAGAATAGCTCCACCCAGAAGAAAGCGTCAGACTGCAATGCTATTGGGAAGGAAGATAACACAGTTCTCACACAGTTCCTGCAGGTTGTGTGGTAGAGGTGGAGATGGAGTGACACCAGGTCTTCTGGTTAAATCGTTTATCTTAGTGCTGACCACGGTGCCTCCACAGACCGATTTGTCGTTCGTTTCCACCAAGACAAAAGCGGGACACGTCACTAAAGACGACTCACTGCCACCCGCTGCCTTCATGACAGTCTGGCATGACTGGCACTGGCAGCATAACGGTCTGCATGCATGTAGTCCTATGTGGTGCAGCCATCTGCCAATGGTGCTGGCACTAACACGATGACTCTTAGAGGGCATCATTGCTATTGGATCAGTCAGGTAAAGTGATAAGGCTAATGAAGAGTGTACATTCTCTGAGCAGCTGGGCTGAAACGTTAAACTTCCGAAAATACATATAAGGTTATTAAAAAAAGTGCTGTGTCAATAATGTATTGCAGAAAATTCTTTGAAAAATCTTATATATTGTGTAAATATTGTTATGAAGAATGAAGAAAATGGCCCAAAGTGACTCTGTCTGGTTACACTGACTTGCATTATGCTTTCCCAAGTTATCTTTCTGGAGACAGCAGCGATATATGCATTGATATCATTGGTCAGATACAGACGTCTTAAATCTGCTTTTACGCACACTCCGCACACTCTGCACACTCCGCACACACGGGTACACACTCGCACTGCGGGCAGGAACAGGGGACATCAGAACGGGTCGGAAGTGGGTAGGTGAGGTCATGGCTCTGATTGAGCTGAGCTGGTAGGGAAAGCTCCGGCAGCAGGCTCAGATGTTTTCCAATCGATCAGGACGACCTTGTCTGGCCTGCAGGTGTCATTTCAGCTCAGCAGCACAGAGACGGAGTGCATCCGTAAGAGATGAGCGCCAGTCTGGCACCGACGCTGCAGTGTCATCGCACCCTCAGAACGGGGAGAAATGAAAGCATGACAGGAGCCCTCTGCCATCATCCTCCTGCTGCCATCCTTTAGTATATCACTCCTCTTATGGAGGTCAAACGGAGGTGAGCAATGCCGTCTGAAAGCTAGAACGGCTGTGAAGCAGATCTACAAGTACATTCCGAATCTTTTAGAGACTGCTCTGTTATCTTCCGGGAGATATGGGTGAATCTACACTGTGGCAAATACAATTCCATACTAGGAATACAAGACTAGGTGGGCAGACTGTGACTCAGAGACAGTTCTAATACTATGGTGCATGTCCTGGGGACCAGCACAGATGCGAGGTTGGGAGTTCATGTCAGTGGCCAGAACTGCTGTCACCATTCCTGCTCTACATACAGACAACTCATCAAAGTCTTTTTGTCCCTCAGGAGGCCATAAGACACCTGTTCAAAACTTCTTCCCTCAAGCTAGTTCAGAAAAGATGAAAAACTCATGTGACAACACTCTTAATCAATTTTCCGGTCACACGTTCCAATGGACACGGGAGGGAGAGAGAGTATGCCCCCATCTCTGACCACACACTTCCTCCCTAAATAATGCCTATATATATATATATATATAGTATATATATAGTATATATATATATATATGCTATATATATTATTATCGCTGACTGGACACTAAAAAAATGGCGACTTTACACAGGAACACTAAAGGAGCCTTTCAAACAGACACGTAATTTGGACTTTAACACTAGGGAAGGACACTAAAGGGACTTGTTAACACAAGAGGGAGACACGGTAGTGGCGCCTTTACACAGACACTAAAGGAATTTACACAGACACTAGTAAAGTGAACTTGTAACAAAGCGGAGACAACTAAAGGACTTTACACAGAAAACAACTAAAGGACTTTACACAACGAGAGACGACTAGTGGTACATTGTAGACTAGAAAAAGATAGAGAGACCAGACACGGATAAAGGGACTGATTCACAGACAACTAATGGACTTTACCTTTACACAGACATCTAAAAGGACTTTACACAAGAGGGGGGGGGAAAAGGCGCTATCAGAGTGGCGGACTTGTACAAAATACGACTGAAAGGACTTTTAAAACACGGTAGGGGGGGGGGTCTAATCTGATCCTATCTATCTTACCTATCTCGTCTTCTGATCTATCTAGTCTCGGCTATCTATCATATCATATCTAGTCTAGTCTATCTATCTATCGTGTCTGTCACTAGTCTATCTATCTATCTGTGTGTGTGTGTGTGTGTGTGTGTCTGTGTGTGTATGCGTGTGTGTGTGTGTGCGTGCGTGTGTGTATGTGTGCGTGTGCGTGTCTGAGTGTGTGTCTGTGTGTGTGTGTATGTTTGTGTGTGTGTGTGTATGTGTTTGTGTCTGTGTGTGTGTGTGTGTGTGTTTGTGTGTGTGTCTGAGTGTGTGTGTGTGTGTGTATGTTTGTGTGTGTGTGTGTGTGTGTTTGTGTGTGTGTGTGTGTGTGTTTGTGTGTGTGTGTGTCTGTGTGTGTGTGTGTGTGTGTGTGTGTGTGTGTGTGTGTGTGTGTGTATGTTTGTGTGTGTGTGTGTGTGTGTGTGTGTGTGTGTGTGTGTGTGTATGTGTGTAATTGTGTATAGCTATTAATTATGTCACTTGTATAGTAAAATTTTATAGATGATGATTCTTATGAAATCATGAGGCATGGTTAACATCATGTTTTGCTAAACCCTGTAGCATGTAAAAAAAACTATGTTACCCATCAGCTCTCACTCTTAATGCTGCTCTTTAGTCCTATTAGTCTTAGACACACCACAAATAAGAAGACACTTCAACAGTTCTTCAACTTCTGGCCCACTCATTTACCTCATTTCCTTTGTGTGTGGTGAAGCTGGTGGATGTTCCCTTTAAAGGGGTCAGAAAAAGTCCAGATGGTCCTCTAGAGCGGTGTGTCTTAACTCTAGTCCTTCATGCACCCTGGCCTGCACATTTTAGAACTTCCCCTGCTCACAACACACCTGATTCAACCATCAGCTCTTTAACAAGCACTTTCAGATTTGCAGGAGGTGTTAAAGCAGGCAACCCACTGAAATGTCCAGGGTATGGTGTCTCCAGGACCAGGGTTGAGAAACACTGCTCTGGTGGCTGAGACTCGGTTTTTTATACGTATACAAACAGCTCCCTCTGGTGGCTGACAGTGGTGTTCAAGAACTCGCTCTGATAGTGGAAAGTGATGTATTGAAGTAGGGGTGCTCTATCCTGGAGTACCACCACACTGCTCATTCCAGAGCTACTCCCACTCCAAACATATTCACGGTGAACTGGGTGTGTTAGTAGAGGGAGAACACTATGATATGCAGGGCAGTGGTACTCCAAGACCAGGACTGAGATCTACTATTGTGTTACTGTAATCAACATTGTAGTGGAGGATATCAAAGAATACTTTCATTCTTGGATCCTGGAGCAGGTTCTTCCCCAAACAGTCCAGGTTTGAGAGTGAGGTACCAACGAATCAATCAAACCACATTTGGAGGCGTGCAGAGACGGTGTCTGTACACAATAGCCAAGGTAAAACTATGAAATGAAAGATGGAGGACAGACAAAGCTAAGTTAGCCTCAAGCCAAGAACCATCCCAGATAGAAGCAGTAGGATTAATAAACACTGTGGGCACCAAAATGATAGACTGTCATAATGTTGTCACAACATAGCTATCAGCTGGGATGATGACGGAGGACAGCGGGATTGGTTAAAGTAACCACAGTGTAGGGCTGATTCAAAATCTATTCAGCCACAATACACAGATCAACCATAAGCTATGGTGCTTGGATTCATCTAAGCTTAACTCTGAATCAATGTTGAATCCACCTCAAATCAATAAGATCAAACATTGATTCGATGCTTTCAGGGTTCATGTCCACCAGGCTGATGGAAGTGTGCAGGCTGAGCTTATGCATTCTTAGTACAGTAGGAACATAATAAACTACAAATGCCAACAACAAACGTCTCTCTCTCTCTCTCTCTCTCTCTCTCTCTTTCCTTTCTCTTCTTTGTTATGCACGGGAATGACACTTCTCTGGAGTGATCATACCGGAACACCAAGAGCAACTTGAGTCACCTAAGCATCAGCTCCACTGTGGGTCTCCTTCCCTGTTTCTCCAGTTCTTCACCCGGCATGACAACAGCCTTTACACTAACCAGCGCCTGGCTCTGATCATGAACTCTATCTTTGGGTCGGCTGGATCTAATGGATGTTCTGAGCTCCTCCTCCTGTTAGTTCTGTCTGTTTTTCTTCATCCGGGTTCGACCTGAGGAGGTTGGGTTCCACCCCTGAGTGTGGTCCCTCTTGTGGTTTCTTCTTCACTTAACTGAGTTTTTCCACACCAGTGTAGCCTCTGGCATGCTCAAGGGGGGCTTGGACACCCCCACCCACTTCCTACGTCTGTATATTAACTCAGTGTTTTTCTTTTCCTTTATAACAAACTGATTTTCTGTGAAGCTGCTTTGAGACAACGTTGGTTGTAAAAGCGCAATACAAATAAATATTGATTGATTGATTGATTGATGTGTTGGTGTGATTTTCATGGAGGAAGGGTACAATCTAATGTCACCTGGGGATGTATTTTAGTGTTACCTGTAAACGGAATCTAGTCAAAGTTTTTCCAGATACAACCCGGACCTGAAACACTTCCTCTTGGTGGTTCATCCTCATGGCTGTCATGAATTTCTCCTTTTGATCTTTAAGTCTAGGTGTTTCTTGCTCATCATAATTATTATTATTATTATTATTATTATTATTATTATTATTATTATTATTATTATTATTATTATTATGTCAGTTTCATTGTATAACAATAATAATAAACCATGATTATATATTATAATCAATAAAAGCAATAATGTCAATAATAATAAAATAGCAAATAAAAGATATAATTATTGGTTAAATAAAAAAGGTTAAAAAAATGTAAAACAACAGACATGACCAGTATTATTAAAATATAACTACGCAGAAACAAAAAAACATAATATTTATGCTTTATGCTTTTATTGTAGTACATACACTCATATACTTCACGGCATTATACTTTACATAGTCACAATACTTTCATAGCATACCATTAGACTTTCATAACAGTTTTACTTCCATCCCACTCATAGTGGTGCTTATTATTATTATTATTATTATTATTATTAGAGTACTTCTTTTGTTATTGACTGTACTATCTACTGTACTGTACTATCTATCTATCTATCTATCTATCTATCTATCTATCTATCTATCTAACAAAAAATTGCAGGCTAAGTGGGGTTGTTAGAAATTATACTTAGAGTGGTCGAGTTAATTTCTAATAGAAATAATAAAAAGGGGGGGCTACCAACGTGTGAATGACAAATACTACAAAAAAACTACAAATCCCATCAGGCACTGCGCCACATCCGCGGCGCCGGACCCGTGTTTACTTCCGGATTTCCTGTATATGGCAGAGCTCTTTAGCGGCAGCGGTAGCTCGAGCTCCAACCTTAAAAAGGACCTTTCAGTTACAAAAACACGGCACCCGCGACCTTTGCCGCTCCTTGGGGATGATATTTGGATGACCGAAGAGCCGCCTGGCGCTCAGACGACGGCTCAGGGCCAGCTCTGACGGGGGAAAGTGGGTGAGAGGAAAAAAACACAAATCCTCCCGCTTTACCCTCCTGGCAAAATCGGCAAAGTCAATGCGGCGCTGGAGGACTCGGCTGCAGCTCCGTCACCTCTCACTTTCCGCTGGTCACGTTTAACTTTTCACCAGCACGGACAACGGCACTCGGGCAGCCTCTGGAGCGAGACCAACGACCTCTTCGGCCCGAGACGGAGGGAGGCAGACAGCTGGCTTGGGCTGAGATAAGATAAAAGAAGAGGGGGAAGGCCAGCTCTCCGTTGGGTTTCACCCCTTTTCAGCCTTTTCAGCCGCTATGGATTGGCTTATGGGGTGAGTCCGGGTGTACCCGATCAGATTATCTCTCCAGAAATGACAACCAGCAGCCTTCTCTTTGTGCCATGAGCTCTGAATGCTTCGTGCACTCCGGCCGAAGTTGAGGTGCTCGTGTGAGGCGTGAGCAGCTAACCTGTCCCGGCTTATCTGCACATGAGGGTGTTATGTAGGTGGAGGTTTGGCTCCTGAAACGCTGGCTGGGATGCGAGTTACAGCGTCCCACATTGGCGAGGCAGCCTCGGCTATTTATAGTAGGGAGGTCTCTGGGCTCTCTGCCTCTGGGTCTCTGTCTCTGCGTGTGCGCTTGCATTCTCCCCACATGGACCGGTGGATGTGTGTATGGGTGCTCGGCTGTGCGCAGCATTGTGTCCTGAATTTGCACCGTGAGGTGGATTGAGAGTGTGGAGCTAGCACGTGGTGGCCTGCCTGGTACAATGGCTGGCAAAGTTGGTTCTGGCACGTTTAGGCAGTAAGAGGGAATTTAGCTGATCGTCTTAGTAAGCATGATGCAACTCGATAGCATGCAAGCCTGGAAAAGCAGCTTCTAAATAGGGCTAAGAGATGGATCCCTGGCTATATCCGAGTCACAGTTTAGGGGCGTGTGGTTTTCAAGACGCAGGAGTTGCAGTTCATGTTTGTTATAGCCTACTATAATATTGATCACATTAGACTCGTAATCTGATACCACTGCCTGTACATAGGCTTGACCAATCTGAGGGAGACAGCCCCCTATGTGTTGTGACATCACACCCATCCATAACCTACTGTCTGTCTGGCGTGCTACATTCAGGGGTCAAGCCTCAGGCCAGAAAAACGTGGGTTTCCTGATAAAACCAGGCCTAAACCTTCATTTTCGACGTGTCACCAAACTGCTCAGCCCGACGTCTGAACGTGGAGCAGCATGAGGTTTTAACCCATGTGTCAACCCGGCCTTTGACCTTAAAACAACCCCTAGCTGCATGATGGCCTTCCTATCCAGCCTGTCTGGAGGCCAGTCTTAGTAGTAGTGTTTTGACTGCTTATGTGCGACCTGATGATGAGTCAGCGATCAGGTGGAGACTGGGAAAGGAAAGTTTTGTTTTTGAATGGATCGTTTCTTAATTTTTATGATTTCCTGATGTACACATGAGGCGTTGGTTTGAATGACCTTTTTTAACCTCTGTTGTTACTGTGCCTTTTAAAATATTTAACGGAGCTTTATGATTGGAGAGAGAGAGAGAGGCAGAGAGACAGACACAGAGAGCGAGGCAGCGAGACAGACAGACAGACACAGAGAGAGAGACAGACAGACACGGAGAGAGAGACAGACAGACACGGAGAGAGAGAGGCAGAGAGACAGACAGACACGGAGAGAGAGAGGCAGAGAGACAGACAGGCACAGAGAGACAGACAGACACACACACAGGGAGAGAGAGAGATAGACAGACGCAGAGAGAGAGAGAGACATACACACAGACGCAGAGAGAGAGACACACACACATAGAGACACATAGAGAGAGAGGAAGAGAGACACATACACATAGAGACACAGAGAGAGAGAGACAGATGGACACAAAGAGAGAGACAGACAGACATACAGGGAGAGCGAGAGAGAGGCAAAGAGACTGACAGAGAGAGAGAGAGACACTCACAGACACAGAGAGAGAGAGAGAGACACAGACAGACACACAGAGAGAGAGAGAGAGGCAGAGAGACAGACAGACACAGAGAGAGAGAGGCAGAGAGACAGACAGACACAGAGAGAGAGGCAGAGAGACAGACAGACACAGAGAGAGAGAGGCAGAGAGACAGACAGACACAGAGAGAGAGGCAGAGAGACAGACAGACACAGAGAGAGAGGCAGAGAGACAGACAGACACAGAGAGAGAGAGGCAGAGAGACAGACAGACACACAGAGAGAGAGAGACACAGACAGACACACAGACAGACAAACAGACAGACATGTATGTGTATGAGATGAATATGAATATATTAACGCTCCACATTAAACAGGCCTGAGAACTGTGTGGACGTGGCTAATGAGCCACATGATTGACAGCTCTCTGTCCAACACTCCTGGCCTGATCCGCCCCTCTTACAGAGCTAACACCATTATCCAGCTTTTATGTGACACTAATGTGAAGCCTGATGAACAGACGCAGCAAAACAGGAAGGAACGGTCAGAGAGGCAGACGAACAAATGGTCCAGGCACAGCATGAATGAAGGAACAGGCATATGAGCCGTGTTGGTGTAGGAATGGAGGAATGAACAGGTGACGGTCAGATACAGAGAGGTTGTCTGGCTTGCTGGTTTTTGGTCAGTTTAGGCTCATCAAGTTTCTCTGATTCTGCAACTGTTTTGGCTTGGTGGGGAAAGAGTCATGACTTGTGAAGGGTCAGCCTTGTGATTGGTTAGGAAATGCTGATGTAGAGGACAGAGAGGCATGTTGTAGCCTGGGCCTTTAACAGTGTGATGACAGGCTGATGTAACCCAACAAGAATGGGAATGTCTGACATGCTCTGTACGTATTCCGGTCGTCAGATGTAAAGAATGAGGCTGCACGTCTGAAGGTGCGTGTGGCCTTTTCATGAGAAAGAATGTCAGATTCGGGCCTCCATGCCTGTGCTGTAAATAGATCAGAGATTAGTCTACACAGGAACTCGCCAAAAGTGCTTTACGGGGTTAAATGTGCAGCTTGGTTTGGGGTAACGATCAGATATCAGGCAGATCATAATATTCCAAATTATTAACCATGAAGATGCAGCTTTCCTCCATCTCCTGACGTGGTCCCTCGTGAATGGTTCACCTGTGTCATGACCCACATGCATCCTGGTCTCATTTCCCTACCACCATCATTGTTTTCCAGGCTGCTCTGGGCACGTCCATGCGGCAACGTCCACTCTGAGTCACCTGCCGGCTCGCTAGGACTCACCTCTGACGCAAACGAACAGCCCGCGGGAGCCGCTGCAGGGCCGTTTAGCATGCTCGCGTCTGTCCGTGTTCAGTCAGGACTGTTAGGTGGCAATGGAGAGCTAGTTCAATAGCGAGAAGTGGAGCCGCTTGCAAGTTGTGCAGTCATTTAGAACGAGCTGCTCTCATGCCACTTCCTTTTCTCTCTTTTCTTTGAGTGGTTTTGAAACAGGAATGGTTGAGACCTGGTGTGTGGGGCGCTCCGAGATGTGTTATGATGGAAACAGTGAAACGGAAGGGTGCGGGAGGCAGGTGTGGTTTAGCACAGAGCCGTTACCCCACATTTTCTTTGTAAACCGTCTTAGAAATGGAGCTTTTTCCGGAGTCACAAAATAGAGCCCTGCCTATGTTCCGGGCTCAGACTTTTCAATCTCGGGCTCTGTGTTGTGGGTCCTCGCTCTCCAGTCTCTGACAGCCTACTGATAGAAAAACGCACAGACGTAGGCCGCCGCTAAACACACACAGGTGCAGACCATTATTGATTTATCTGCTTGTTCGCACAGCCCGCCTCTCCTTCCTCCGGCCGGCGCTCAATCGTGCCCCTGCTGCCACGTTCATAAGATTTTCCCTTTTTTGGCTTTTCCGAAGGTCACCTTTTCACCCTGATGCTTACATGTGTCTGTCACTCTCGATGGGTTGTTGGAGGAGTTTCACACATCTCCAAAATCTCCGCATCATTCAGTAGTTACGATATAAACCAAGCCGTTGACGGTGGTCCATAATTCATTTGTAGGCAAAAATAGCTGAGTGAGATTTCTTTGTATTGGTGGCGATGGGGCACGGGGGTTGCATGACTATAGTTTTATTATTTGTCATCTGAAATCTCTTTTTATTATGTGTGATGTTAGTGGTAGTTTTGCTTTCAAAGCCGAACGTGTCTCAAAATCATAAACCAATAGCTCAGACCCCCTGCTGCGTGCGTGCGTACACAAACACACGTTCATTCATACATACACATACACGTGCGCGCATGCGTACATGCATTCATACACACATTCATACACACACTCATTCATTCATTCACTCATTCATACATACATACATGCATTCATGCATACACACATGCATTCATACACTCATACATACACACACTCATTCATTCACTCATTCATACATACATACATACATACATACATACATACATACATACATTCATGCATACACACATGCATTCATACACTCATACATACACACACTCATTCATTCATTCACTCATTCATACATACATACATACATACATACATACATACATACATTCATGCATACACACATGCATTCATACACTCATACGTACGTACATTCATGCATTCATACAAACACATACATACACACACTCATTCATTCATACATACATGCATTCATACACTCATACGTACGTACATACATATATACATGCATTCATACATACATAC
>JAMWET010005359.1:105000-130000 GCA_024036415.1 Prochilodus magdalenae | reverse complement strand
TCTGGTCAGAGTTCTCCTTGCACCAGTTCAGTTTGCTTCAATTCCTGTTGACGGACTGCAGGCCAGTTTGCTTGAAGTGGAGCCAGTTGCTGTTCCACCAAGTTGGTGCAGCAAGGCTTGAACGCTGGTGTTCACACTTGTTCTAACAAACCAATAAAACAGGTCCATGTAAAGGCATGGTTTAACGAAGACAGGCTAATGATAACAATAAAGCAGGGTCACGTGTTGCTGCTTGGCTGTATTTCAGTTGCATGAAGCTAATTGGTGATTACTGTGTACCGTTCGTTGTTACAGTTTAGCTTTAGTTAAATGGCACCATGCTAATTGGTGATTACTGGATTCCATTCTTTGTTAGCTGTGTTAGCGTCTTTGTTTGAACTGTACAGCTCGGCAAAATGAAGGAATGCTATATCTTGTTTCACTTCCAGAGCAGCTGAATTTGCTGTTCTTCTCAGGCTATAGGCCTGTAGAAGGTCCATCTAGAGGTCCAAATGAAAGTAGCCATGTTCCAGTGGCCAGCTTAGACTCTTGTTTGCATTACAGGCAAGCCTGTCCAGATGCAGTGGACAGCGTTAGAGAGTTCATAGTGTAAACATGAGTTCGACTTTCAGGGTGACTGGGTTGGATAGATTTCGTTTGGTGTTTGACGTTGCTTGGTATGCATGTTTTAACGAAAGCTCATGAGTTGCAGTGCTCTGCTTCTCTTGCGTCTTTTCAGAGGTGCGACGGGAGCTGAGGTGATGCGTTCTGTTCACATTGTCGTCAGGATGGAAAAAATAGCGTCAACCCTTTTCACCTCCTCTCACTTCCTGCCTCGACTTAACCAGCATCTCGTCTTGGACCGCAGAGAGGGGGGAAAAGAACATGTTGTGGTGGGTCCCCTTCCCCAGGCAACCACAGCGTACTGTTCACTGCATCCAGCTCACCCCAGAGCTATGCTTAGGCTGTCCGGCTGGGGATGTGGTGACACATGAACATCCTCTAGTGGGTGTGGCTACTGTCTGTTGCTGTTGCTTTTTGTTTCATTAGCCCGAACTAAATGCCAGGCTATGAAGTGTTCTGTGGGAACGAGTGTACGTCTGCCAGTATTTGTAGAGGGGATTAGATCATTTGTTAATCAGATAATTCAATAAAATATTTTTCATGTCGGTGTGCACAGTTAATAATAATAATAATAAGTGTGTCTCATTTTCTTTCATTGACTCTAAAAGATTATAACTGAAAGCAGTGCATGTTATTTAATTTTAAGGTGACAGGGGATTTAAGGTTGCAGTTAATTTAAGGTGGAAGGGCATTTGAGGTGGCAGTAAACTGAAGGTGGGAGTGTTTTCAAGGTATCAGTTTATATAAGGCAGGAGATTTTAAATAGGATTCAATTTACAGGGGCTGATTTATGGTTGGTGTAGCTCAGAGAATAACACCATTAACCGCCAGGGAGCCACCACCACATGTGGGAGGCTGGTGTTCGAATCCCTGTCTGGGTGACTATGCTGCGCTATACTATTAAGAGTCCTTGGGCAAGACTCCTAACACTACATTGGCCTACCTGTAATATGATTAACCTTGTAAGTCGCTCTGGATAATAAATAGTCTAGTCTTTACAGGAAATAGAGTTGTTGTGCAATATTTTTCCATTCCCCGTGTGCAATAAAGAATAAATGTGCAATTATCTGTAAATATTTTGCAATTATCTGTAAATAAGATTCTCCAGAGGTTTTGACTTTTATTATTTATAGTGTTTATGTTGTTCTGTTAATCTATCTTGTTCTTTGTACTGAATACCTTGCTATCTCTTTGCTGTTGCAACACTGTGAATTTCCCCACTGTGGGACTAATAAAGGATTATCTTATCTTATCTTAAATGTAAGTGGTGCCAGTAAATATAAGGCGGTACTGGATTCAAGGTGGCAGGGAATTTAAACCAAGCTTTTAAACTGTAACAGCTTTTTCAATGTAATTATGAGATTTTTTCTAGACAATTTAAAGTTTGTTCATGAGCTTCCCTATTTTAGTTATCTTCAGTGATTCTACCTGAATGTGAGCCTCATGGAAAAAGGAAGTGTAATTAGAAACTGTCTTCACCCTTTTTGTCACCAAGATCTATAGTGAGAACAAGCGTTGTGTGCCGAAGGCCTTTTCTGGTACGTGCCTTAATGACATTACTGAGATTGCCTCATCAGTACCGTGTTTTGCTTGTGAGCAATGCTTTAGACCTGACGGTCTTCAGTGATAAATGAATTCACATCATAGCAGCAGCAGTTGAAAACCGCCTCTAACAAGAGATCTTGTCCAAAAGTCGACTTTGTTTACTGACTAAAGGAGGGGGATACAAACACCCAGTGTGTCTTGGTGGATTGACTATAACTGGTGTATGTGGGAAATTGTGTATGTTTTCACCAGTTCATTCCTTTTAGGGAAGAAATCGCTTCGTTAACACACACCAGACTTTAAATATGGCAGTAGTGAAGACGCTACAGAAGGCTTAATGCTATGACGAGTTGAATAATCAAATAATAGTTGATAAACACTCGCTGTAGCTGCATCCACCATTAAAAGAAGAAAGCACATGACTCATCATTGACAGAATGAAGGCAATGTGAAAAGCCCTGCGGAAGGCTTAATGCTCTGACTATGTCTGTAATCGAATAATCTGTCGACTATAATTCGATTAATCAACTAAATGTTTGCTGCGGCCTTATGCACCATATAAAGGGAGGCACACCCATGACTCGTTAAAAGATCTTTGAATGATGGCAAAGAGAAAGAATACACGGAAGGCTTATTGCTCTGACTAATTGATTAATCGAATAAAAGTTGATCGATTAATTGATTACAGAAGTAAGCTTTAACTTCAGCCTCATCTGCCACTTAATTAAAAAAAAATAAACAAGGCACATGACTCATCATGAGAACTTGGATTGATGGCAGTTTGAAGAAACCCTGTTTCTGCTCTGACTGTTTTTGTAATCGGCTAATTATCAACTGCAATTCGATTAATCAACTAAACATTTGCCGCATCTCCATGCCTCACTAACGATGAAAGCTCATCTTTGACTGAACTAAGAATAACGTCAAAGAGAAAGAGCGCTATGAAAAGCTTAATGCTCTGACTAAGTCGATTATTTGAATAAAAGCTGATCGATTAATCGATTACAGAAATAAAGATTCGCTGCAGCCCTATGGGCCATTATAAAACGATGTCACTTGACTTATCTCTGACTTAACTTAGAATGGTAGCGATGTGCAGGAACCCTCTAGAAGTCTTAATGCTTTGACTGTTTCTGTAATCGACTATTAATAAATCATAAGCTGTAATAAATTATGAATAAAAAAAATGTTATAGAAATAAACATTCACTGAAGCCTCATCGACCATAAAACGAGCACACGTCTCACCTCTGACTTAGAATGATGGCAGTATGGAGAATCCTGCAGAAGGCTTAATGCTCTAATTGGTTAATTGAATAGAAGTTGTTAGATTAATCGATCATAGAAATGAACATTTACTGAATGACTAACCATAATGTGATTAAACTACTAAATAATTGCCGCAGCCCCATGCACCGTTAATGATGGCGAAGTGAATAAACATTGTGGAATGCTTAATGCTCTGACCTATTGATTAATAGAATAGATTAATCGATTCTAAAAATAAAGAATAACTGCAGCCCTATGCACCAACAAGAGAGGGCACTTTTGATTGACAGAGCTTTGATTGACAGGCAGTGTGAAAATATCTGTGTAAGGCTTAACGCTCTGACTTTTTCTGTAATCAGCTGATCAATTATGATTCGATTAATCGACAAAATATTCGCTGCAGTCCAATGCACCATGAAAGAAGAACGTGTATGACGGATCTCTAATAGAACATAGAATAAAAGCAATATGAAGAACCCTGTGAAAGGCTTAATGCTCTGACTTGCTGACTGTTTCTGTAATCGAATAATCTGTCTGCTATAGTTCGATTAATCGACTAATCATTCACTGTGGCCTTATGCACCGTAAGAAGAAAGCACATAACTAATCACTGATAGAATTTTGAATGCTGGTGAAGTTAAAGGACCCCCTTGGAACACTTAATGCTCTGACTTTCTGGTCAACTGAGTAAAAGCTAATCGATTAATCGATTATAAAAATGAAGATGTGCTGCAGCACCGTACATCTTCAAAGAAGAAATGTGTTGTGATCCTAGTGCTTTGAATGAGGCTGGTGCTCTGGTCAGGACAAAGTCATCGTAAACTGAAAAAGCAGATTAATCATGAAATAGCCTGTAGATTAATCACATTTCAGAAATAATCTTCAGTTGCAGCTCAGCCCCATGCTGCCCGCTCAGAGCCTGAGAGACGGGCCTTATCTGTCCATCTCTATTTTTCTCCCTTACCCCCTCCATCCCTCCCCCCCATCCCGTTGCTCCATGAGTGTGCAGTGTGACTCGTGCTACTGTTCTGAGCCCAGGGCGCTCGTTGGGAACATGTGTCTGCTCCGCCTGCGTGCGGACACGCTCCTCTCCACTCCGGCCTCCCTGCTGCCGCTTCAGCTTTTTATAGAGCACGACCTCAGCTGAGAAGAGCGAGCAAGTTTATGGGAGGCTTTGTGGAGGAGATGCTGATGATGAGGAAGGCAAGGAGGGAATGTGAACCATCTTAGCTTCTGTTTAAGGAGTTCTCCTCTCCAGACTCCTACACGCTGGGCTATCTGCAGCGGTAACCCTGACCCGGGCTGCCTCTGTTGCTTCAACGCTTGCACTGTGTTCCTTGCAGTTTGCCCAAGTCAGCAACTGCGGCAGGCCGGGTTGCTTTCCACTGGCAATGCATACGGGTCAGCATGAGTTCACTGTCCTTTAGGATTGCTTAACTTACAGTAACTGAATGCTGCCTTGCAAGACAGCTACGCTCGGCCCTCACCGAGGGTGACAGTGAGCTAAAGCCATGGCAGCGACTGCATGGAAAGGCTTGTGTTTGCCCTCGTAGAGGCAGCAATGGGCTTTAATTGGATTAGTGTCTGTTATATCAGGCTGCACCCAGGCCTCCCCTAAAGCCCACAGATCAGCCGAGAGCTGGGTGGGTGTTTGTGTTGGTCTGTATGTGTGTGTGTAGATACATGAATGGATAGGAACTGTCACAATCGCTTGATTAAAAAAAATAATAATAAAAAGTCACTGGATTAAAGTGTGCATTTTTGATGAATCTGCATATATGGTTTTTTATGGATATGCCCTACAGTTTTATATATACACTAGTGCATGGTGGTCAGAGACCACCTGCCAATGTCTAAACATTCTGATGAATTTTTCTGAAGGAGTTTTTACCGATTCAGATGTTCAGTGTTTTCATATTTGGGATTTGTTCTTGGGCAAGAAAATAATCTATGCTCGCTCAAAAGCTCAAAGGTGCAAACTATTCCGCAGTTCAGGACCACAGCATTAATCTGGGATAGAATTATTTTTTTTCCTCAGGACTTTTCTCAAAAACCTATGGGCGAATGGGACCCTTTGTTTAGTAGTTCTCTCTTGGGTCTTTTGCCTTTCTCTGTGTAGGGGCAGTTGTGGGCTGGAGGTTAGGGAACCAGCTTCGTCCCATTGAGCAAGACCTGTAACTCCCAACTTCTCTCTGGGCACTGTGGATAAGGCTGCCCGGTGATCAGAGAATTCAGTCCAATTCAATTCAACTTTATTGTCATTATACCAATACAGTATAACGAAACACGGTCAGGCTCCTTCTCCAGTGCAGTTGAATAATGTGTGCGTGCGTGCGTGCATGTGTATGTATGTGTATATGTGTATATATATATATATATATGTGTGTGTGTGTGTGTGTGTGTGTGTGTGTGTGTGTGTGTGTGTGTGTGTGTGTGTGTGTGTGTGTATATATATATATATATCTATATATATATATATATATATTTATATATATACATATATGTATATATAATATATATATATGTATATATGTATATATAATATATATATATATATGTTTAAATTATATATATATATACATATATATATATATATATATATATATATATATATATATATATATATATATATATATATTATATATATATATATATAGTGCAGTGCAAAGACAATAGACAAAAACAATGTACAGTACAGTATGTGTACAGGACATGTGCAAAGAGTAGCGCAGTATCAGTAAGTATGTGGTTTAAACAGTATGGATATATAAAGTGCTTTGTACAGATGTTCAGTATAGATAAATAAATATAGATAAATAAGAACAAAATAAAAACAAAACTGGATGTTCAAGTATACAGGTTGAGTTAAAGGTTGAGTTAAATACAGGTTGAGAACGTGTACTTGCTGCACCCCTGGTGTGTTTTTACTAGTGTGTGAACTACTTTCATTTCATAGATGGATTAAACACGGAAGACAAACTGCTCTGTGTGCAAACACGATTAGCAAATGGTCTAAATTCTAATCCTAATTTTAGGTGACGTCTGCCAGGGCTTTCTATGATCTCGATCTGTCTCCAGTTTAACATGACTGAAAGTCCTCCGAGGGCTGCGCCAAGAACCAACGTCCTTACGACCTGTTGTGCTGTGAAGACAAATGGAGGCAGTAACACACAAGCAAAATGGCGCGTGTAATCTGTAGCATCCATATGCCTGTGAGATGCACTAGCGTTAGAGGAGTCGCCAGGTTCTGGCGGGAAGTTCCACCAAACCGTGGGAGTACAGTGCTCCATACAGTCACAGCCCTACCTGTCCAGATTAAACAAAGAACCAGCAGGTGCCCAGGCCTCCACATCCATTGACTGTGTTTGGTATTACTGGGATTCTGAGTCGCAGAATGTGCAACCAACTTCTTAGACTGAACCATGAAGGTGCTGATGGATTTTACTTCCTACTACTTTAAAAAACAAAGGGTAACGAACATGGTGCTGTGACCTTACTTGTCTCTTGACGTGTACTGGTGTGTAGACGTGCAGCTGCCTTTCCTGCTTACCTGTCGTTAACCCTCCCACTGTCTCAATGTGCGCAAACACGCAAGCTGGCCGTGTCATGGGTCAGATTGGCTTATTATGGCTCTGTGCGGTGGAGGCTGAGGGGAAGTGTCAGCAGCTGTGTTTAACCTCAAGCAGCTTATCTAGGGCAACAGCAGACCAGGATGAAAAGGTAGGGTAGGAGTAACAATCAAGTGGATAACTTCTTGGCTTATCCTGTATTCATTTCACCTGACATTTTGATTGACGTCTCTGTCGGTTAGGAATTTCAGGAATGAATTGAGCTGGTCTTTTCAGTTTAGCTGAGCAGAGAAAGTAGGACATGATGGCAGTTAAAGGTCAGTCACTTCCACGATTACTCATTTCAATACAGTATTCTAATTAAGGTGGACGTGATTGGCCAACAGCTGCCTTATCATTAATGGAGTTGGGGTAACATCGGCTAAAGGACCTATAGGGATGTTTTAGGGATTAAACTCTTACATGCTCAACAGATGGGACTGTGTGGTCCCGATAGTCATACACTCCAGCAAGTGCTTTGTGGTTAGTTAGCTGATTAGATCACATGATCTGTTTTCGGTGTCTATAGTGCTGGACGATATGGCCAAAATTTATATTGCAATATATTCTTTAATTTTGGTCCATGCAATATAATTCCGATATCAATATAAACACTTTAAAACTTTACTTTACAAATTTACTTTAAAAAAATTACTTTAAAATCTGTAACTACAACAGTCTAAAACTGTTTGTCATATGTCATGAATGCAACCACCGGTGACTGCTGTATGGGGTTCTCTTTGGCGGACGCAGATGTTGGCGAAGTTTTAGGGACAGGTTGGCTTGAACGTTTTTGGTGCCTCATTTTTTGACTCTCAGAATGTTCTATGTAGTGGAACTGCTTGAGGTGGTGGAACAGATAGGATGTATTATCGCAGCTAGTCGGCACCACTCTCCGGCAAAATGTGCAGTAAGCTGAAACCTGAAGTCTATCAGACTTTCGAAAGCTGAACCACTGAATTTGTCCCCCTTCTCTTATCAACTACATCTTCTGTCTTTTCGCTTGTGAAGCTTGTTCGCTCACTTGTGCATTGCCGTCAGGGGCACTCATTTCGCATCTAAAACGTCCCGCGCTGGAGCTGAGCCTAGCCTAGCCTAGCCTATCTGGCACGCAGCCTGTGCCTGTGATTACGTCATCACGCACTGACGTAGCCCGGCTAGGGAGGCCGATTGTGTTCAACTGTGCTTGAATGCAGCGAACCGATAGCGCCCTGTAAAAAAATAAAAAAATAAAAAATAAAAAAAAAATATTCTTGTCAACGACAGGTAATAATACATATCGAAATATCGCAAAAGTGATATCACCGTTATTGAAACATTTCCTATCGCGGTAAATACCGATATCGAATTATCGTCCAGGCCTAGGTGTCTATCTACCGTTTTCCCTCTTTGTAACCTGCAGTGGAAACATGAAGCCTTTCTGTTTAAATGCTAGCCGGATAGTTAGACATGCTAGCATGTTTTGCTAGTTCGTGAGGCTGGTTCCTTTATCCAGCCACTGCAATGCCGAAACGGTGATGAGATGTATAGATTTTGACTGAGACTGCGATACTACGACGACTACCATGCTTCACATTTGACGTGATTTGGTGGCAGTGTCTTGTGTTCTCCGGTTTAGAAAAAGGATAGCATGTACATATTAAACGTTCATCCACATAACTTCCCGGGAGTGCTTTGAAACATCCTCTTTTCCAGAATTCATTATTTTAAATTTTGTTCTAAATATATTTTCCAATAATATTGTTGACTTTTTGAGACATTTGTTCAGTAAGACAGTGTGTCCAGTTTGGTCGCCTACTTTGTGCTACACACCCTGACCATTTTACTGTGTAGTCAGACTTGGTTACCCAAGTTCAGCTGCTGATTTTGTTTACCAAGTTTCAATTTCAATTAGGGTTGTACTTCACCAGTCACCAGTTCAGACACACTCAACTAAATGGATGTTGTTGGTGATCTTAGACTCTTACAAGCTCTTATACTCAACAGCTCCAACCAATGAGGTCTGAAACAATCCATATCCTGCTACACCACATATCATTGCTGTCCAATAAAAAACTCGTATCTCCACTTTTGTCCATTTCTACTTTAATGCACCATTTGAGTACACCAGCTGCTGTTAACACTGAGTGAGAATCTCATGATGAATGGACCAACAGAAATGGCCCAAAACAGTTTGGAAAGATGTCTGGTTCCATTGAGTTGCATTAAAATTGAATGAGGTCTTTGGCCTCTCCTGTAAAGTTGCCATTTTGGAGATATTTGTTTTTCTTTGGACAGCGACGATATACTCCTGATGCATCACAGTATTCTGTTTCTCTACACAGTGTAAAAACTCTAGTTCCCCTTTCAGTTTAGTGAATATTTGTGATGAACCGACCAATAGAATCGCTCCAAACCTGCTTGGAACACAATCTTGTTCTATAAGCCTCCACTGCAGGTTAAGAAAGCTGGTTCATCACCCTGTAAAGGTCCATGTTTGAGTTTTTAAGGTGGACTGTATAATTCCATGAGTGCTGTTTTATAGTTTGATGTCTTCACTTTTATTCTAGAGCAAGGCATTAAGATAAACACAAGAAGGAGTCTATGAGTAGCCACTAATGTTTGGCCGATATTGTATATTATGTATTATTAGGAGTTGTTCCATGAATTTCATGGAATGTCCGCAAACCGAATATTAATTTTATGCAGTTTCCTACAGTTATTTGAATAGGCTGGATGACCATACATGTTGAACAGTTCCGATAAATATCCCTGTTTACATAGGTGGAGGTTGGGATCACCTATGAGAGGATGATAGTGTGTGCCAAGTTTAAGCGAGGATTGTGATGGGCGCCGACTCCTTTTGAGGGTCACTGAGATGCCCTGGGGCAGTAATGACTTATGACTTCACCGTTTAGCCCCCATTTATTTCGTCACAGTCCAAAGAAAAACATGTATCTCCAAAACCACAACTTTATAGGAGAGGCCAAAAACCTCATTCAATTTTAATGTAAGTCAGGGGAACCAGACATCTTTCCGAGCACTTTTAAGCCATTTCAGTTGGTCCATTCATCATGCAAATCTCACAAAGTGGTAACGGCAGCTGCTGTTTTCAAATGATGCATAAAAGTCAAAATGGACAAAAATGGAGATACATGTTTTTCATTAGACAGTGACGATATATTGCCCCATATTTATGTAATCTTTTGTAATCATGTTCTAGTTGTCAGCTGCCTCAGGTTTCTACATGGGTTATGTTTTTAACATGGTTTGAGCTTATGCCCTATATACACTTATGCCTGGCAATACCAGTACTACAAACCATGGTCAGTACAAGGAGCCCTGTTTAATATACTATGGCACAAATATATAACGCAGTGCCTATTACAGTAAACATGGCACAGCGAATCTGTTTGATGGTTCCACTGATGGTTTACTGAAATAGGCACTGCGTTATATATTTGTTTCGGTCAACAGGATTTGCCAGAATTTGCATCCTTATCTTAAGGAAATGAAGGTGATATTCGATAGCACACAAAGGCACCATGTAATATTCAGACTGGTGCCGGTGCTGGTAGCCACCGTGTGCTATCACTGATCAGACTGGTCCACTTTGAGCTTTATCCAGGTGCTCTTCACTGCAAGTTATGTAATGGTTGAACTGAGACCTTGGCCTGCTAGTGCTCCTGGAAAAGTAGGTCTCAAAATCCCACCGGCCAACAGCCAGGCCGCCTTATGCTTGAGGTCGCCTATGCAGCGACTACTGCTTCCTCACCGTGAGGCCTTGACGTGTTTGGCCGTTCTCCCACGTTCAAAGCGTTTGATCAGACACTGCATTAGTCATGTTATGCCCTTCAACTGCACAGCATTGTTTCAGCTTATGTAAGGCAGTGTGTACGTATTGAACTGTGTGGTGTTAGCTTGTAGAGATGGAGGCCTCTTTGGCTTGTGCACCGTCATCTGTATGTTGCATAAGGCAGAGCCAGCTGTGGAATGCACTCTGCTTAATGGGAGGGTAATCCTGCAGTGTGGCTCCTGTGGACAGGGATCGAGGGATGAGGCACTTCCCTGCTCTGCTTCCAACTTTGGCTTTTCTGCTGTGTCCGGAATTAGGAAATGGAACCGTCCCTACGATGGTGTCTTTAGAGCAAGCTTATGCTTTGATCCCATCACTAGTTTTCTTTGTTTCCCTTTCTGCTGTCCTTCGAGCCTTCTGCACGAATAGCCAGCCCAATAGAAGTTGTATGGATACATAGGCCTTGGTACACCTGCGGTTGTACAGTTTACATTGGTCACCCTCTAACGCTTGATACAGTTCTGACCACAGAACTTCAGTTGGCTAGATGTTTTGATAGGTGCACTACTGTACATCGTATTAACTCGCTTTGTTGAGGATGGTTGGTCACCTAAATAACATCAGAGATCAGATCCTATAGTGGTGAGGTACCATTCATGGACAAGGCAGCGAGGGGGCTGATAAATGCTTAGCCGAGTCACATTATTATGACCACTACGTACTTTCGATGGTGGCAGCATGTAGCTAATGAAGGAAAGCATGTTTTTGAAACATTCCCTGGCCCCACACATCCATGTGGGAGGCACTCTAAACCAATTTGTGTATGAACCCATTCTTGGAGATCACATACACCCAGACCTGCTGATTGTCTGTCCTGGGGTGGACGCGATCTCCAGCAAGACAAGGTGACACGTTACACAGCTAGAAATGTCTGACATTGGTTAGAAGAGCATGGCCAAGACTTCAAAAGTACTATCCTGGCCCCCTAATTCTCCAGACTTGAACCCATTAAAGCATTTGTGGGACCACCTAGACCGCCATGTTCCCTCACACACCCTCCACCAGCTGTGGGATGCACTGCAGTCAACATGGCTCCAGATAGCTGTGACCATCTACCAGAACATTACTGAGTCACTCCCTGCCCATTTATCTGCTGTCTGTGCTGCACATGGCAGTTACCCTTGATGGTCATAATAATGTGCCTTGACTTGTTATGCAGTAGACGATGGGGTATGGACTGTAACTGCAAAACTGCAAAGTGCAACTAGATGTGTAGCTGCTGAAGGGTGAAGCACGGTGGTGGTGGTGGTAGTGTATGTGAAGCATGGTGGTGGTAGCGGTAGTGTATGTGGAGCACGTGGTGGTGGCGGTAGCGTGTGGAGCACGGCGGTGGTAGCGTATGTGAAGCACGGCGGTGGTAGCGTATGTGAAGCACGGCGGTGGTAGCGTATGTGGAGCACGGCGGTGGTAGCGTATGTGGAGCACGGCGGTGGTAGAGTATGTGGAGCACGGCGGTGGTAGCGTATGTGGAGCACGGCGGTGGTAGAGTATGTGGAGCACGGCTGTGGTAGAGTATGTGGAGCACGGCTGTGGTAGAGTATGTGGAGCACGGCTGTGGTAGAGTATGTGGAGCACGGCGGTGGTAGCGTATGTGGAGCACGGCGGTGGTAGCGTATGTGGAGCACGGCGGTGGTAGCGTATGTGGAGCACGGCGGCGGTAGCGTATGTGGAGCACGGCGGCGGTAGCGTGTGTGGAGCACGGCGGCGGTAGCGTGTGTGGAGCACGGCGGCGGTAGCGTGTGTGGAGCACGGCGGCGGTAGCGTATGTGGAGCACGGCGTGGTGTGTATGTGGAGCACGGCGGTGGTAGCGTATGTGGAGCACGGCGGTGGTGCGTATGAAGCACGGCGGAGGTAGCGTAAGAGGAGCACGGCGGTGGAAGCGAAATTGGATCACGTCCTGTGTAGCGTATGTGGAGCACGGCGGTGGTAGCGTATGTGGAGCACGGCGGTGGTAGCGTATGTGGAGCACGGCGGTGGTAGCGTATGTGGAGCACGGCGGTGGTAGCGTATGTGGAGCACGGCGGTGGTAGCGTATGTGGAGCACGGCGGTGGTAGCGTATGTGGAGCACGGCGGCGGTAGCGTATGTGGAGCACGGCGGCGGTAGCGTATGTGGAGCACGGCGGTGGTAGCGTATGTGGAGCACGGCGGTGGTAGCGTATGTGGAGCACGGCGGTGGTAGCGTATGTGGAGCACGGCGGTGGTAGCGTATGTGGAGCACGGCGGTGGTAGCGTATGTGGAGCACGGCGGTGGTAGCGTATGTGGAGCACGGCGGTGGTAGCGTATGTGGAGCACGGCGGGTACGCGTTATGGGCGGCGTATGTGGAGCACGGCGGTGGTAGCGTATGTGGAGCACGGCGGTGGTAGCGTATGTGAAGCACGGCGGTGGTAGCGTATGTGGAGCACGGCGGCGGTAGTGTATGTGGAGCACGGCGGCGGTAGCGTATGTGGAGCACGGCGGCGGTAGCGTATGTGG
The DNA here is from genome assembly GCA_024036415.1 of Prochilodus magdalenae. NCBI lineage: Eukaryota > Metazoa > Chordata > Actinopteri > Characiformes > Prochilodontidae > Prochilodus > Prochilodus magdalenae. Next base: position 116,665 of record JAMWET010005359.1, on the reverse strand, counting down.
AGCACGGCGGCGGTAGCGTATGTGGAGCACGGCGGCGGTAGCGTATGTGGAGCACGGCGGCGGTAGCGTATGTGGAGCACGGCGGCGGTAGCGTATGTGGAGCACGGCGGCGGTAGCGTATGTGAAGCACGGCGGCGGTAGCGTATGTGGAGCACGGCGGCGGTAGCGTATGTGGAGCACGGCGGTGGTAGCGTATGTGGAGCACGGCGGTGGTAGCGTATGTGGAGCACGGCGGTGGTAGTGTAAGTGAAGCACGGCGGTGGTAGTGTATGTGGAGCACGGTGGTGGTAGTGTAAGTGAAGCACGGCGGTGGTAGTGTATGTGGAGCACGGCGGCGGTAGCGTATGTGAAGCACGGCGGTGGTAGCGTATGTGGAGCACGGCGGTGGTAGCGTATGTGGAGCACGGCGGTGGTAGCGTATGTGGAGCACGGCGGTGGTAGCGTATGTGGAGCACGGCTGTGGTAGCGTGTGTGGAGCACGGCGGTGGTAGCGTATGTGGAGCACGGCGGTGGTAGAGTATGTGGAGCACGGCGGTGGTTGCGTGTGTGGAGCACGGCGGTGGTAGCGTGTGTGAAGCACGGCGGTGGTAGCGTGTGTGAAGCACGGCGGTGGTAGCGTGTGTGGAGCACGGCGGTGGTAGCGTGTGTGGAGCACGGCGGTGGTAGCGTGTGTGAAGCACGGCGGTGGTAGCGTGTGTGGAGCACGGCGGTGGTAGCGTGTGTGGAGCACGGCGGTGGTAGCGTGTGTGGAGCACGGCGGTGGTAGCGTGTGTGAAGCACGGTGGTGGTAGCGTGTGTGAAGCACGGCGGTGGTAGCGTGTGTAAAGCACGGCGGTGGTAGTGTATGTGGAGCACGGTTATTAATAAGGTGCAGACTGATAAGCAGATATTGGAAGCATGTTGGATCTGTTAGTGTCCTGATTGACCGATCTGACAGATCAGATCAGATCATGATTTTCTCTCCTCTGTATTATAAAGGCACTCATGGCCGTGTACACACGCACACCGAAGTCCTGTCCGAGCTCGCAGAGGTGCAGAGTTGCTGTGTTCCTTTCAGGTTTGGCTTGTTTGGGATGTGCATGTCCTGCCTCAGGCCTTTGTGGGTTCTTTTTTTTTTTTTTTTTTTTTTGCACTTCTATTTTTTATATTCTGCAGCTGAAAGCGATTGGCTGTAATCAGGGAGGGCCGTTTTACCACAGCAAGGCTTGGTGGCTGCTTCGAGCAGTACGAGGCCTTTCAGGATGGTGCACGTTCTTCATGTGCTGATTGACTGTGAAGGCGAATCACTGGTTCTGAGGATTACAGTATTTCATGCACACAAATCGTTGAGTTTGTGTTGGGTTTGAAAACGTTTCCTTATCTGAGCCAGGTTAGTCTGTATATTACATAATTACAGCTGATTAGAATCATTAATATCTTAAATATACAAAGTATGAAGGACCGAGCTGAAGCTTGATCTCTGAATCTTGTTTTCTGCTCAGTGGATGGTTTTCTGTTTTCTATGTGAAATTTGAGCTAGGGGCTACAGTTGATGAACCACAACTTTGCAGCTGTTGACTCTGCGGGAAAAGAAATGCATGGCTGGGAGTTTGGAGGACGTTGTGCTTAGTCAGTGAGTGTGCTGAACTGATCCGTGATGGTGTGCTGTTGATGCTGCCCAGCAGAGGGAGCCAGAGCTTTGAATGAATGGCATCTGATGCGACATCCTGGATCCCTGCTTTAGTGTGTGCATATTACTGTGTACCATATGCTTTTGCAATTTTACAAAACTAAATGTGCGTAGTGTCCAAAGGTCCTGCAGGAAGACGTTTTCTACCAAACATGCATAACAATATAGCAAGTTCACGAATTCGAACTCCATGCACACGTTTTGTTACGCACTATAACTCGTACTCATATCTTTAATCTCTGCTCCCCTGGGGGCCAATGCCGACCGCAGTCTCCCAGCCTCCCCCTAGTGAATTGGGAGTGGGTGCGTTTGCCATTTTGGGCGGTGTGGGAGACAGGAAGTGGGTGAGACGGGGAGGAAGGAGTGGGTAGGGGCACACAGGAGGGTTCAGTGCGTTCAGAGTGAGGCACTGCTAGACCTAACCAGGAATCTTTGCAACTGAAGAACTGTGCTACAGTATGATGGTTTGTTAAGAGCTGAGCTGAAAGTGCTGGAGCGAAGTGGGTAGCCCTGTTGCCCAGGCATGGCTTTGATTCCTGGCTGGGGCTTCACCTTTCTGTGTGGAGTTTGTATGTTCCTACAGTGTCGGAGTGGGTTTCTATGGGGTGTTAAATTTTCTTCTCAGCCCAAAGTCATGCACACATGCAGTTGGAGATGCTGAATTGCCCTGGGTGGGGGTGTTTTTGGTGACCCATCCAGGGCATTTCCTGCCTTCATCCCAATGAGCACTGTGATTGGCTCCGGCAACCCCTCATGACGCAGAAAGATAGGTGGCTTAAATGGCAAATGAACCAATGGATCTTGAAATGGCAAGGAGAATAAAATTTTCATATTGCATGAGATGCAAGTTTAATTATGGCTGACATTGTCCAGGGACAGTGTTGTCTTAAGCAATTTTTAAATGGGCAAATTAACCCCAGTAATGAAGAACTCAAACTGCCTGTGTATGAGTCACTGGTGAGAAGCATTAAGCACCCATGTCAGAGTCAGGGTTTAACCCTTAGGCAAGAAAACAAAAGGTTTTGCTGGAGTTCCTGACCAAACCAAGAGGCGTAGAACTCTATTTCTGGAATATAATCTCAGCTTTAGAGAAATCAGAATAAGCACAGCTGGATATTTTCCAGTCTTCAGGACCCCCATTATCTTCTTTGATGTCCATAATCATTCTGTAGTTAAGGCAGCGTTTTGTCACCTCTGTAACACTGCTCATCTCAAGCCACCCCTAAGCCCAGCTAGTAGAAACACTGGTACATGCGTTTGTGACATCCTGGCTAGTCTACTGTAATTGCTTCCTCATTGACCTCCATGTCAAAACCTTAGTAGGTTACAGTATGTGCAGAATACCGCTGCTTAGAATAAGGACTGACTGTATCATCAGTGTTCAGGTAAATACACTCCTCATCAAAAGAACATTGGCACGAATAGTTACAGCCACAGAAATTAAACCTGGCGGATAGGTTGGACATTGTGACAGACAAGTTTCACACTCAGGCATGCATGTGACATAAACAAGCACAGGCTTTACCGCTGTACCTGACTGACCCAACCAGCCACGATTGCAGAAATTCAGTGAGCAGTGATGCCCGACATGAGTCATCCGGTTAGTGCCAGCACCATTGGCAGACGGCTGCATGATGCAGGGCTTCATGCATGCAGACTGTTACGACGACTGCCCCTAACGTCATGTCAACTCCACCAAAGACTGCAATGGTGTCGTGCCAGACTGTCATGGAGTGACTCAGAATGGCAGCGGGTCATCTTCAGTGACGAGGCCCGCTTTCGTCTTGGTGGTGACGACAGATCTGTGTGTGGAAGCACAGTGGTCAGCACCAAGATGAACGATTTGTGGTCACGCATCACGCGTCCAGGAGGGTGCAGCTATGCTTTTGGAGATGAGTGTATATTCAACATTATTGCCCTGATACAGAGCAAAACCGGAGTTCACTCCTCTGTATTTGACAGGTTAAAATAATCATCTATCTCAGAAGTGCTCAGTGTTTTGCTGCATGTTGGCTGAAATGTGTTTAGAATTCTTCTGTACCAGATAACAGCCTCTGGCTCCTCCACAAGCAAACAGCCAGAGCCCCAACTAATAACGCCGAGAACAACTCCCTCCACTCCCTCAGTTACACAACGAAAGAATGCCGCGGAGGTGGATTTCACCAGCCTGAAGGATGGAGGCTCTGCTCACCCTGAAAGGACCCCTGCTGAGCACTCTGACAGAGTAGTCCCCGAGGCTCATTCATCATAGCCTAACCTTAGCTATGCCAGGGGGAGTCTTGTGTGGTGTGCATGCCTTGTAGCGGCAGATTAGCATGCAGCGATGCAGCAAAGAAGCACTGACCCTGGCTGTGATGTCATCACAAGGGGACAGGAGGTTGTGTTCACATTCGGGTCTAGCGTGCCATCTAGTCCTGCCTGTCCAAGGCTGTGTTTTGAGTGGCGCTGTGCTGCACGAGGTCCCTGGCTAAGACTGTATCTGGAGAATGACAGCACAGGCTTTAATACGGACTGTGCTTTATGATGCATCAGTCTGAAGGTTGAATTGGGAATGCTTTGATGAACAAAATCAACCGTAAAATTGTTAGAATATTAGAATATTGACATTTTGGTTCACTTTGTCATTTTATTCTATTGGTTGAATGTTGCTTGGTTTACGGGGAGCTTTAATTCTAAGCAAATTATTAATAACAAACTTCCAGCATCCCGTTATTACATTTACATTTAAGGCATTTAGCAGACGCTCTTATCCAGAGCGACTTACGACCGTGCTTAGTGTTCTGTTGGATAGTATTCCAGCTAGTAGGAAGTTTAGAGCCTAAAACTCACCACGAGCTCAGACACTGCCCGAACAGGGGGGCAGGGCTGGTACCTAGAGAAAGGTCATTATAAGTGCAACACAAAAAGGTTATTAAATTGCCACACGATACACACAATTTACACGTCTACTGGAGCTCACTCACTCAGTGCTTCACGAAGAGATGGGTCTCCAGTCTGCGTTTGAAGACCGCGAGAGACTCTGCTGTTCTGACGCCCAGTGGGAGTTCATTCCACCATCTGGGAGCCAGGACAGAGAAGAGTCTGGACGCTTGTCTTCCATGAGTCCTCAGGGATGGCGGTTCGAGACGAGCTGTACTTGAAGCGTGAAGGGCTCAAGGTACAGCTCAACTCTTCACCATTGCCATAAGGTAGGGAGGGGCTGGTCCATTCTTGGCTTTGTAGGCCAGCATCAGAGTTTTAAATCTGATGCGGGCAACAACAGGAAGCCAATGAAGGGAGCGCAGCAGTGGAGTGACGTGGGTGAACTTCGGAAGGTTGAAGATGAGACGGGCTGCAGCGTTCTGGACAAGTTGCAAGGGCCTGATGGCCCGCAGAGGAAGACCAGCCAGGAGCGAGTTGCAGTAGTCCAGCCTTGAAATGACCAGAGACTGGACAAGCAGCTGGGTGGCTTCCTGAGAAAGGAATATTTATTAAACTATAATGCTTTGGTTACGACGATAACATCATCATACTGGGAAGAAACAGTCATGTTTTTGCAGTAAGATTCTTTAAAAGAGGGCGACATGATGGCACAGGGGGTAGCACTGTCGCCTCACAGCCAAAAGGGCTGTGTTTGATTCCCAACCAGGACATCTGGGGTCCTTTCTCTGTGGAGTTGGAATGTTCTGTGTGTTCAGATCAAGTTGGATGCCTTCCCTGGCACAATTCCGAGGAGAGTTTCCTGTAGACTGGAATTTTGGAAGCTGCTGGTAGACCCGTATGACCGTACGCTTCCATACACCTGCAGATTCAGCTACTTCCTTCACACTATGGTCTTTGGCCACGCCCACATGCTCAGTCGCTCCTTTTAGCCAATCATTAACATCTGCTCTGGAGCCATTTCCCACACATGGAACGAGACATTCCCTGCACTGTACCACCTCTACTCAATCTATGGATCCCGTCACTCACGGCGGGTTGCAGGTACTTATAGCCCCATCATCCTTGTGCAGGAGCCTAAAGGTTCTACCACCTTAATCGCACGTTTTTGGTAGGGAGACCCTACCAGTCTAGAATTCCTAACACGCCATAGAGTGTCATGTCTCCATAGGGCTCATTGACATATGTATTATTGTATTATGCATCATTATTTCATATATAATTTAATACAATTAAAATATTCTATTGCAGCAGTGCACAAAACTAACTGTTTGCCTTGGCAAATGGGTGGACGGATAGAGGTGAGCCAAAAAAAATACCCTGGCGAAACGGTTTTTCCTATCAGGGGCCGTAACTGGATAAAGAGATGAAAAGTGGCTCCGCTGTAATCGCTATCCAGTTGACGATAGCAGCTGTAGCCGTGCTCACACTGCTGCCATTGTGTAAGAGCCAAGGCAGCACTCCATGTGCACATCCAAGACTGCGAAGCAGAACTTCAGTTCGTAACGTTTCCTTGACTTATCATCTCCATTACTGCCGCACTGCCTCTTACGCAGGCCTGCTGATAGCAGCCGTGCGCTGTGTGGACGGCAGGGGAGTTCGTGCACATGGTTAATCCGCCTTGTTTTCCAGGGTGTGGAAGTCATTAGCTCTGCTCTGTATTTGGAATCTGTGTCATGGTAAACAGGGTATGCGAGAGACGAGCTTGCCACGCAGAGCGAAGAGCCTGGTTGAAATGGCAAGGTTGGGATCGGCGGACAGGGAATCGAGCGCAGGTGGAAACGAGTAGCTCTTTGGTTTTGCACTGCAGCTAGGAGACGAATGCAGCGAGCAAGCAATGGAAGGTTATGTTCCACCTGTCTAAACGATCGCCTGCTTGCTTTTGTGTTGCTCGGTTCAGGCTTTGGAATTGTTAGGTTGTATTGTTATGGAAAAACGATGTTCATGATTCCCCTTCCCGCCCACATGGTTCTTATAAGGAGAGTAAAAAAGTGATATGATGGAACACAGCGCGTTTCCACATAGCCAGCCGTCCGGCCTACTGCATGGCGTTGAAGGCCCCTGCTGCTTTAGAGTGGAGCGGATGGTGTGGCTGCTGTTCTCCATGTATCACCTCAAGCATGTGAAGGTCCACCGTAGCGCCGGCCCCTCTCCTGTGCTCTGGGAGCTTTCCCCTCTGCTCTCCCGTGGGAGGTTTGAGTGCTGCCCAAGCTAAAATTTGCTGTATTTGGCTTTATACCACAGGCTGGTTTGGGTGGAGCTCTGTGTATGACCACACCTCTAAACCAAACCTCAGGCTTGCTGTTCATGCCGAACAAAGTCTCCAGTGTGTGTGTGTGTGTGTGTGTGTGTGTGTGTGTGTGTGTGTGTGTGTCTCTGTCTCTGTGTGTGTGTCTCTGTCTCTGTGTGTGTGTCTCTCTGTCTCTGTGTGTGTGTGTGTCTCTGTGTGTGTCTCTGTGTGTGTGTCTGTGTGTGTCTGTGTGTGTGTCTGTGTGTGTGTCTGTGTGTGTGTGTGTGTGTGTGTGTGTCTGTCTCTGTCTGTGTGTGTGTGTCTGTCTCTGTCTGTGTGTGTGTGTCTGTCTCTGTCTGTGTGTGTGTGTCTGTCTCTGTCTGTGTGTGTGTGTGTGTGTGTCTCTCTGTCTGTCTGTGTGTGTGTGTGTGTGTGTGTCTCTGTCTGTGTCTGTGTGTCTCTGTGTGTGTGTGTCTCTGTCTGTGTCTGTGTGTCTGTGTGTGTGTGTCTCTGTCTGTGTCTGTGTGTCTGTGTGTGTGTGTCTCTGTGTCTGTGTGTGTGTGTCTGTGTGTGTGTGTGTGTGTGTGTCTGTGTCTGTGTGTCTGTGTCTGTGTGTGTGTGTGTCTGTGTCTCTGTGTGTGCGTCTCTGTGTGTGTCTCTGTGTGTGTGTGTGTGTGTGTGTGTGTGTGTGTGTGTGTGTGTCTCTGTGTGTGTGCATGCTGAGGGATACTCCTCTCCGAACTCCCAGTATGTGCGTACTCTCACATCCAGAGAAAGCTCAGTCTAAACTCTCACAAATATCATCTCTTAACAGAGGCATTTACTGCCAGCGTGTGAAAGCAAAGGCAGCGTAATTAGTTTTGCAGTGTAAGCAGAGTCGGGGCAGCGAGGGGGTTAAGGCACATCCAGTTCTATTCTTAGCCCGGGCTCTGTCTGCCTGCTTCGATTTGGCTGAGGCCTACCGAGCAGCGGCCTTGCGCTACAGCAGCAGCCCATCATGCACATATAATGGAAATGATCTAAAGCTAGCTAAAGGCAGTTATGAGGAAAGACGTGACAGCAGATCGGGTAATTCCAGCTTTTGGGTTTTTGCAGTTCCCTTCTTAAAGGGGCTCTTGATGGCGTTTTGTTTACTGCCACGTTTGTTTTAAAGTGCTTTGGTGTAAAGTGGCTCGTTCTGGAGGAACTTGGCGATTGTCAGGATTGTTTAGAGTGGTGGTGACGGGAGCCAGGCGCCTGAAGAGCTCGATGCCTTCGAAAGCCGCCTCGTAGGAAGTTCTTACATGAAATGGTTAGATACGTTGCCCAAAGTGAAACCCTGACTCCTATGGCCTAAAACATCCATATAGGGATGAACAATTTGAGGAAATGGCTAATTATATTTTTTCCGGATCTGTATTGAAACTGCCAGCGAAGTTGTGATGGACATGTTGGTTGTAACGTGATCTTAAGACCCGTTTTTAGCTGAAAAGACCAGATTATCCACTTTTTTCTTTGAGGCTGAATGTAGTGCGGCAGACTTCCAGCGAGTTATGCATGCAGGCAGTTGAGGCAAAATAGTTGTTAATGGAGAACTTGAACATTATTCACCGGCTCACCGGTGATAACATGGCTATATCCGTGTTGGTGTAGCTCAGCGGATAACACCACTACCCGCCAAGTAGCCACCACCACACGTGGGAGACTGGGGTTCGAATCCCGGGCTCAGTGACTACGCTGTGCTATACCAATAAGAGGCAAGACTCCTAACACTACATTGGCCTACTTGTAAAATGATTAACCTCGCTCTGGATAAGAGCGTCAGCTAAATAGCGTAAATGTGTTGTAGATACGGAGACCCATGTTTTTTAATCTGCATTAGTAACTCTCTCCGGTGGCCCATTTTGCAGAAGACCCTTCTGATTGTCTTCAGGATTTAATTTACGCAGAAATTTTAAAACTTTGGTGGAATTCCCCTTTAAGGTAACAACAGCACTGTACAGGGGAAAGGATGGGGATTAATCAACTTAATTGGATTGTTTTGTTCAGTTGACCAAGGTGTGTGTGTGTGTGTGTGTGTGTGTGTGTGTGTGTGTGTGTGTGTGTGTGTGTGTGTGTGTGTGTGTGTGTGTGTGTGTGTGTGTGTGTGTGTGTGTGTGTGTGTGTGTGTGTGTGTGTGTTGATGCTCTGATCTCTGTTCTTTATATTTACCTCCGATCTCTCCCCGAAGCTGCTCCTCCGTCGGGTCGCCGTGCGGCTTGTCTCTTCGCATCAGAAGGAGCTCTCCTTTGTGCCTCGGTTTTTTAACGACTGCTGTTTTTCTTAGGCTAGTCAGGATTTCTCATTGGACAATAATCTGGATTATTTAATCCAAGTCGTCTCTGCTGGGATGAGGCTCAGAAGGAACGCCACATACTCTTTAAATAGGTGAGCTTCTTTTCAGTGGAAGGTTTTGATGTCTGGCCTGTTTCGGGGTGTGAAGTAGGGCTTCATGCACATGCACATTATGACACAGGGGTTACAGTATGAGGTGGTGATACATTACTTGAGCTACACAGTGCGACTTGTCTTTCTCATGGCTGTGTATGCTGTCATGTGATCAGCTGCTGCTTTTGTACTTGTGTACATTTTATTAACGCCCGACGGGCCAGTCAGTGACGGAGGGGCCAGTCTCTGACAGAGGGCTGTCAGTCAGCCATGTTCACTGGAATATGGCCACACCTTCCTATCCTCAGAGGAAGAAAGTGCAGAGTGTGACTTCTGAACCCTAGTACTTGTTAGTTGTTCATCTCTGGCCTGGAGAAGTTCCTCGTTTGAACAGGGTAAGAACAGACGAGGGCACCTGTGCGGGAGTGCGTCCCAATTAGACTCAGTGGTTTGCTATCAGTTACGTTCAGTAGCCAAAGTAGTGACTTGAGAAGAGAGGAGCTGTTACAGGAGGGGTGCTGTGAGTCCTGTACGGGGTGATAAGCTGATAAGTGGGTACTGTGTTTCTGTGAGCTCTCTCTGTCTCTCGCTCTCTCTGTCTCTCGCTCTCTCTGTCTCTCGCTCTCTCTGTCTCTCGCTCTCTCTGTCTCTCACTCGCTCTCTCTGTCTCTCTCTCTCTCTCTCTCTGTCTCTTGCTCTCTTTGTCTCTCTCTCGCTCTCTCTGTCTCTCTCTCTCTCTCTCTCTCTGTCTCTCTCTCTCGCTCTCTCTCTCTCTCTCTCTCTCTCTCTCTCTCCTGCGCTCTCTCTCTCTCGCTCTCTCTGTCCTGTCTGCTCTCGTCTGTCTCTTCTCTCTGTCTCGCGCTCTCTGTCTCTCTCTCGCTGTCCTCTCTCTCCCCAAAAAAAAAAAAGAAGAAACCTCTCGCTCCCTCGCTCTCTCTGTCTCGCCCGCCCTCTCTCTGTCTCTCTCTCGCTCTCTCTGTCTCTCTGTGGTGTGGGCTCTGTCTTTGTGGGGGGGGGGGGGTGGGGGGGGGGGGGGGGGGGGGTCTGCTCTCTCTCTCGCTCTCTCGCTCTGTCTCTCGTGGGAAGGCTCTCTCTCTCTGTCCCGTCCGCTCTCTCTCTGTGTCTCTCTCTGTCACTCTCTCTCTCTCTCTGCTCTCTCTCTCTCTTCTCCACTCTCTCGCGGTCTCTCTCTCACTTCGTTTCTTTCTCTCTCTCTCTTTCTTTATATTTTTTATTGTTTTTTTTCCTCTTTTTTTTTGTTTCTCTCTCTCTGTCTCTTGCGCTCTCTCCTTCTGTCTCTCTCTCTTCTTGTTCTGTCTCTCTCGCTCTGTCTCTCCCTTCTCTTTCTCTCTCTCTCTCTCTCCTCTCTCTCTCTGTCTCTCTCTCCTCTCTCCCTATCTATCCTCTCTCTCTCTCTCTCTCTCTCTCTCTCTCTCTCTCTCTCTCTCTCTCTCTCTCTCTCTCTCTCTCTCTCTCTCTCTCTCTCTCTTCTACATTGTGTTTGCAGTACATTGTGTTTGGCGATTTCTTGGGAACTCCTTGTTACATCAGTAATGTGACATGGTTGAAGATCAGCCATATGCAGCCATGACCATATGGTTTGGTTACTGATTCTGATTTTATTAAAGTAGACTGAAGGAATTTCTTTAATAAAATATTGATTTATGGGCTGTTTGTTCATTTATTTGGCCAGTTGTTATCCCAAATCATTTTGCTGCAGGTGTAGCAGCAGCAGCAGCAGCAATCATATACAGTATGATTATCCAGTTGGACGAGTCAATGAGGGGTCGCATCCAGGACTCCAGGAAACTGGATGGTTATAATGATGTATTGCACACCATACCGGTCAAACAGATGATACCCTGGTAGCACTGTTGGAGGAGGTGGATAGGAAAGGCACTGGATGTGTAGCTCAGTAAATATTGCCCATATAAGTTTAGATTTATCATCGTTTATTGTTCCCGGTAAACCTTTATCTTCCTTCCCCCTAGCACTGCAATCCCTTACTTCCTTTTGGGTCTGCATTTGGGTTTAGCAAGCGAAATAATTCAGAGCTGGTAGTCATATCAGAATATAAAAATACTTTTGTCTGATATTATTGGAATTTAATATCCAATCCCTCCCTGAAATCAGTACCAGCCACAAAACTTTAATATCTGTCAGGCCCTGCTGTCGAGGCAGACGGACCTGGTCATCAGCTTCTATAGATTAAAGAACAGGTTGTGCGTCTCCAGCCCAAGTGTTATCAGAGGAGACGGTTGCGTTAGAGCAGGAGTTGTCTAAAATGACAGACGGGGGCCATATTAAATTTATGGAAGCTGTAATTGACTGTTGAAGACAATGGAGATGTTTGCCCCCCCTCTGAAGCCGTCTTTTTGAAATACTGCTGTATCGTTTCAGGACAGGCATGGGCTGTTTTCATTGAAATAAATATGCGCTGG
>JAMWET010005359.1:40000-95000 GCA_024036415.1 Prochilodus magdalenae | reverse complement strand
GATTAGTCCAGGAGGGAGTAACTGCAAGATGGAGCCGACCCATAGATAGAGTTCATGATCAGAGCCAGACGCTGGTCAGTGTAAAGGTTATGGTCATGCCGGGCGATGAAAGATGTCTTTCATTATGAGTCCTGATGCCCTTCTTCATGCTCTTAAGGAATTTGTCCTAAGTAGTCTTGGTTCCTTGGTGTTTGTGAAGGGTGTTCAGTCTGATCTCCGATGAGCTGGTGTGGCTGCAGATTGAGCCACTCCTCAGCCATCACACAACTGATCATGTGATCTCCTGCTGTGTTGGAAACCTGAAAGAGATCACATGATCAGTTGATAACGTTGGACACCCCTGATTTTACTGTGTATAGTCCCTTTAGTGTTTCGTGGGATGTTTTCCACACACACACACACACACACACACACACACACACCAAATTGGGTAACTGCTCACTTCCCCATATTAGGTAATCTGAAGATATTTTAAATATATTGCAGAATTTTTATTTTTGCCATATCATCCACCCACCTCCCCACCCCCTTCCCCCCAACATCTGCAGATGTTGTTAATGCGAGCGTGGCCTGTATGTCAAATGACTCTGGGTCCTTTTAGGAGGTGGGTCTATTTTTGGACAGAATGAGGTGCCAGACAGGCTATAGCTATTAGGACGTATAGTTACAAGGAAAACATACACCGCCCTGCTTTTTTCCTTCCCTGTGCCGTCACTGCTTTCGTAGGCATGCTCCGAATTTTTTTTCTACCTGTGGCTCCAGAGAAAGGGGTCTCTGTTCTGCCTGCGTCTGTCCACCTGGCTCTGCTCCTGCCGCCTGGACAAACATAGGCTGCGAAAACCTTTCTGAGCGGTGCTGGACCCCACCCCTGCCATTACATAGTCTCACATTATTGTCAGCATGAGCGCACACACAGCCTCTCCCGCACGTCATTCTAGAAACATCACTTTTTCCAAACTTCTTTCTTTCCCTCCAATGTTTATTTTGGGCTGACCTACAGCGTGTTGCGCAACTTTGGGCAAAAGGGCTGACTCTGAATTCAGGTACATGAGAAGAAGCTGATGGCAGTTTTATGGAGCGGGTGTACAGAGCACAGTGATGATGATGATTCCAAGCCGCTTCCCCATGGCTGCTTTACTGTTGACGAATGTGACCAGATTGCTACAGCCACATCGAAGCAAGATGACTCAAATAGCTGGACCATGCGTTTCCTCATTGCATGGCCATTTGCTTCACCTACAGTTTCTATTTTAGGATGTGCATATATTTAACTGACTTACTCAGCCCCCACACTCCTGCATTAGGGGTATTTATAGCACATGGGTATTTGGAGTCTATAGTCATGTCTGAGTGAAAATAGCACTGGTGAGTGGTCACACAGCGGGATGTGAAAAGCTGCATATTCAGCGCGCGTTCTGGACTGGAGTTTGGGGCCTATATATTGGCCTGCTGGTTCTCCTTTAGGTCTGGAAAAGAATGCTAGGGTTTGAGTGCTTTTGCCAGATTGCTCTGTGTCTTTTTAGGCCTGACGGTGAGCCACAGTACGCTCTTCTGTTGCAAACCTCTCTTGTAGTTTAATTTATGGAATATTGTCATTACTACTGTATAGGATATGAAAAAAAAAGTCTGAGACTTCACTTCTTGTCCAAGACAAAAGGAGACCCCTCTGTGATGTTCTGTGACTCGTTTGATTAGGCAGATATGGGTTCTTCGGTTGAGGTGACAGTAAATGTGAACCACAGTGTCTTCGTTGAGCTGCTGGACAGTCCGAGCCCATCTCACCCAGGAACATAACGTTCCTATCCATGTTATCCTATCCAAGATAACAGTTCTCGTATTCGCAGGGCTGCAAATGTGGCTGATAGCCAAGATGAACATTCAGGAGCATTCTCACATCTGGACTGACCTGCAAAATCCCCAGATTTGAATCCTCTTGAAAATCTTTAGGGCTACCTAGAACTTAGGCCTTCACCAAATCTGCCCCAACTGCACAATTCTTTGATGCAAGAGTGCCTGAAGATTGAGGTGGCCTAAATCCAGAAGCTTGTACAGTCCATGCCAAATTGAATTATTTACGATTTTTAGATTTAAATATTCAGAAAGTAACAAAAACATCCACAGAATTTGAAGTAGAGGTTTGAATGGTAGGTCAAAGGCGGCTGTGTATTATGTTGAATATCTGCTGAAGTTAGCATGCTAACCAGCTAGCTCTGGTCTGTCCTGTTCTGTAATGCCACTCGTCACTAGCATCACGTTTCCAGCAGTTTATTATAAGAGGATGGAGTAGTACTACTGCTGCGTATTTGAGCTTCTTCTTCTCCTTCATGTTTCTCTTATTTAAGGACGGATGAAAGGAAGAGTGAAGCTCTTGGTAGGATATCGTATTCAGCAGTAAACAATAAAAAGTGACATATAAATTTGAGCTAAACATGAGTCACATCTGGAGACGCCCTCGGCATGTAAGGTGATGTTTGATGCTGAACTTACAACGTTACTTCTAGACTAGACCTGGAAGGAGTGCGGCAGCGGTGGGTTCGGTGGGTTCCCTGGGCCTGGGTTTGATTCCCAGCTGGGTCTCTTTCTATGTGGAGCTTGCATGTTCGCCCTGTGTCTGTTTAGGCTTCCTCTCTGTGTTCCCGTTTCCTTCCACAGTCCTGGGAAAAGCAGTGTTGCAGTATTGGAGTTGCTGCACGGCCTGTCCAGGGTGTTTCCTGCCTTCTGGCCAGTGAGCCCTGAGAGAGGCTTCAGCGCCTTCGCCAACCTAGAAAGACAAAGCGGTGTAAAGGTGAATGTGTGGTGAGGAGAGAAGAAAGCTGGTGGGACTGTGCATACTCTTGTATCGTATAGGGGTAGACACTACATCCCTCTGGTGATGTGTTGCCCCCTATTTGTTTGGAGTATGAACTCGACAGGTTGTTAGCTTACTGTTAAGACAGGTACTGTTTCTCTTCAGAAGTATCTCCTGGTGAAGGAATAACTTGTACTGAATGGCCATTTAAATGAAATTCGATAGTTGAAGGACTTTTGCACTGCACTATATGACTGTAGGGATGTATCAGTGTAGTGGCTTGTATCAAAGCATGCTGCATCATATTGTATCACTGGGTATTGTCGTATCATGTCTAGTGTTCCAGCTCAGGTCTAAAATATTAGCTTGTCAATGGCATGCGTAGTCGAGACACAGCTTGTGTTTCATATCCTGCAGTTTTATAATCTTGGATGTTGGATTATGTAGGGTATGAATCCATGGTACATTCTTTTATTTATTTATTTTTTTTTACCCAACAGATAAATGGCCAAGTTGTTTACCACCTTGATTTAGCTCAGTCAATGTAGCACACCAATTAGCTTATTATTCTAATGTTGCTATGGGGTAGCAAATCATCCTCTATGCTTTTAGCATCGGGCCTCCAGGCCTTAATACAGATCCTCTACTGTGAGAGTTAAAACGTACACAGAGTTTTTAAGCAAGTAACAAGGCAGTAACTCTCTAACAACTGCGTGCCTGTCTGTGCTCAGACGAAAATCCGTTTCCCCCAGGCAGAAGCCTTGAGCATCATGTCTAAACTTGCCGGCTAAGCACTGCTGGGAAATTCCAGTGTGTTGTACAGCTGTATGACATTGTCACAACATGTCTGCTCAGTCAAAACAGACTGTTAAAGAGGACGTGGTGGTGTGGAAAGGGGCATATAGCGTCTGCTTTTTCCTTGATGGATGTTTGAACCCTCGAAAGATGAACATTTCCTGGAGGAAGTATTGGACAGTTTGCTTTGAACGTGCTCGAGTTAATATTCTCCAGCATCAACCCCTGTGAACAGAAGGCAGTTCCTGTAAGTTATAAAGAAGAGAATTCATTCCTGGATGTCGTCAGCAAATGACAGTGTTGTTTGGAGTAAAGGCGAAGACGGAAGGGAAATTTCAGGCTACAGAGATCTCACATGATAATCTGTCTTCCCATCTATCTCGGCTTCTCTAAAGCCCATAAGGAAACTTAGTTTGCCAGGGGTGTTCTTCCGCCAAACTGAATTCCTCAGCCAAAGCTCAGGGCTGCTCGATAGGAAAGTCCTCTCTGCCAAAGTGTGAAATACAGTCCTGATTCTCTCCAAGTTAAGATTCTACCAACCTGGGGAAGGTCTTTAGGAGCAGAGTAGCTGATTGGTTAACAGAGTTGGTCCATCATAGCCTAAAGAAGATAAGTATGCCTGGGATACCTCTAAAGACCTCCGTAGTTTGCCGTAGTTTATTTATGAATCTGAAAATATCTGCAATTTTCCCAACAGTTTGTTGGAAAGAGTGAATTTCTCCAACGAATAACAAAACAAGAGGAGATCTCGGTTAATGAGTGGAAGATGGATTACCAAGAGAAGAGCACTTCCTTGTTGAAGCATCAGTGAAGCATTGGAAAGTAATCAGCCAGCCAATACCTGATTAGCAAGCAAACATGGGGGCTCCCTGCCCCCCCCACCACCCCATTTTAACCTGGAGGAGCTCCTCTCCTTCTGTAGGACAGGCTTTATGTTAGACCTGTGTAATTATCTTGACGAGAGAATCCTCTGTGTATAATACCAGCCCTGATTTCTACTGTAGTTCTTTTCTATGGTTCTTCATTATTTGTGCACACGGAGAACACAAATGCTCCATTGTCTGGCAAACCTGCCAAGTGGTGAGCACATTCGCCTAAACCCATACTAAGACTCCAGTGAAGTCATTAAAATGATGGAGGAGGAGGAGGAGGAGGAGAAAAGAACTCTTGCCCAATGTTCAGGACAAACCACTGCGTACTCCATCAGCACAGTTTTCCTTACAGAATTGCACCAGAATTCCATAGGACATCCAGCACTGAAAACTTTAAGGATCCGGAATGCAATTAAAGGTGTCAAAGCTGCCTGTGCTGTTACAGTCCTGTCTCATTAATATTTACATATGACCACAGGGCCGGTTTCATTTCATAACTTTCCATGCTGACTGTTAGCAGGCATGATCTTCACCTGTGAACAGGACTGAAGTTGGCTTCCTATTGGATTCTACTGCCAGAATGTAACTGCGGCACTATTTTAGATGGATAGATAGATGGAGAGATAGATGGAGAGATACTTCATTGATCCTGATGAAAATTTAGCAAAAAAAAAAAATAGTCATGCTGTATGATTTGTATCAGTGTTTGCCAGTTGAAGTAGATCCTCTAAAACAGAATTTCAGAGCGAGGAACAACTTTAATCCACTGTGTGTTGATGTCCAGATGAACAGCGGATAGCTGGTGTAGGTCACCTTAGCTGCTAGCAAGCTCCAAGTAACTAGCATTAGCATAGATAACTAAATACTATGAGGGGCAAGCTTATGTGCACGGAGGTTAATTTATTTTCCTGAATGTGTCTATTTAAATATATATTGCTTCTGTAAAGTCATCCTGGCGTCAAATGGAGCAGTGCTGATTCAATAAATCTTAAGATCACCAAAAAAGGAAAAATGGCTTGTTTCATTGTCGGGCTAAGTCATGGGCTTGTGAATGGGTGTGTAAAAACCACATCCGGGGACTTTTCAACCTGAGCAAACTCGAGTACTATAATCAATGGTGTGCGCGTGGTACTATTATTGTGTTTTATTTTTATTTTTTATTGCATTTATTGCATTTATTTATTTATTTATTTATTTATTTATTCTTTCTTCCTGTTTTTCCTCCATCCTTTTACCAGTCGATCCCTCTGTAAAACAGCAGCGCTGCGTTTCTCGGTCCGTGTTTGTAGTAAAGCGTCTCAGTTACTGCCGAGGTTTGTTTTGGCACTCCGCGCCTCCTGGCCCCTCCCACCTCTTCTCCGATTGGCCGAAAGTTGTGCAGGCGGGCCAATGAGCGCGCGCTTCTGCCGAAATGGAGCGTGAGTGAGAAACTCTGCGCTGGTTGAGTCGCAGATCCGAGGAGGTCGCGCGGAGAGTCTGATCAGAAAGGCGCACGAGCGAATGAGAGTTTGAGCCATGGTGGGGGATCACACCATACCCGGAGACGGCGCTCTCAACCAGCGGACCAAAAACGGATTAAGCTGCAAAATGGTCCTTCAAGCGGTCGGCAAAGTGCTGAGGTAAAGGAGCCGCGTGAAACCGCGTGTGCGCGTCCGGCTTCATGGTCAGGGTGCTGCTGGACTGGGGCTCTCGTTTATGGGCTGTGTGCAGTAAATCTCCGGCTCCGGTTTCCTTCTTGCTTTCGGGGTAACTCGTTTGTTGCATCTTTTGCCGAGTTGCTTATTGCGCACGGGGGAAAGAGAAGTCCAGTGCAGCGTCCAGTGGCGCTGTGCAGAGTTGGCTGGTGGAGCCATGCTGCAGTAAAGTCATGTTCCTTCAGAGAACTTGTAGAGCAGCTGTACTGGAGGTCCAGCTGGAGGAAAACGTGCTCTGAAACTTGTGCACTGGAACTTTGCAGTGCATATGCCAGCCCTGGCCAACTTAAAGGGGAACTCCATCCGGGTTCCCAAATTTCTGTATAGTGCAGAGGGTCAGATGCGAACTAAGTCATGCAGAGTGGAAATTGTGTGAATGGGTCCTTGCAGAGACACTGGGCTGTTGTGAATTTATTTATTTATTTATTTATTTATTTTTTACAGTGGTAGTGATGGGAACCAGAGGTCCTGATGTTTACAGTGCAAAGATAGCCTTTTAATTTACTACCCATACCCACCAGTGGGGTATTTTTGTATGTGGATGATTGTAAAAAGTGGTAAATATTTTTTATTGTAAAGTTTTAAGGGGCTATATTGGCCTCCCCTCTACCATTAATATGTTAAAGTTGCTAAATCTTTTTTTAAGCTTGCATGTATTAGCTTTCTACTCATTCAACTTCTCAGACAACTGGTCCCCATCACCACCATGTACCGTTTTGAATGATTGTGTCGACATGTTTACCATTTAATTATGCTGAAACTTTGACCATTCGGTGGGGTTCCCCTTTGCACTGCTTCGTTACAACCTTATTGGTGCTTTTGTAAGCTGTGCTGAGTAAATCACCAGCTTAGATTCCTCTTCCTGCACCCAGTGCATGGCTCACACCAAGTCTATGAATCTTCTGGTGCAGTGTGTTTGTTACTCCCTAAATGGCCGGCAGTCTTGCTTTATGGCTTAGATTAGAAATAAGGAACTCGTTTTATCACCAGTGGAATATGCATTAGAATCCGGTGTTTACGATGCTGGGAAAAATTGGCCAAGCTGGAAGCAAAGTAAGCCGATGATGAAGATGCAAGACGCTGTTGTATAGAAACTTGTTCACAGCAGTTTTGATGGGAAATGGACTCTGGAAGCATTGGACACTTTGAGAAGCTTGTTTCCTCATAGACAGTGCATTTGGTGACCCTTTATTCAATGGCTTTCTAATTAGTGAAATGTCATTCAACATCAGTTCTAAGTTCTGTCCCCTGAGTCCGGCTGTAGTAGACATGTGTAGGTCCACTGGTCATTTTGTGTGTTGCTTTAAATGGAAGTTTTTGTGTCGTAGGCGTTGTGGCCTCTGCTTCCCATCATCACTAGCGTAATAATCGTTGCGTCAACCTCTGTGACCCTATAACAAATATGTTACGAGAAATTTCGGTTCCCCTTTAACTTTGCCCCTGGGCGTCATGAGTTTACGTTGGACCTAAGTGATCAACTCCATTATCAGTGCATGCTAGATTGCAGCCTAATACAGGATTTATGGTGCTGAAGAAAGCGGCATGTAACTTGAACTTGAACCTGTGAACCTCTGCGTCTACAGCTTCTGGTCAGGCGTGTGGTTGAATGCAGGCTAATGGTCTTGTTTGCTTGTTTACGTATAGACATGGTCATGGATCTCTTATCCGCTGCCCTCAGGTGAGATATGAAGCGGCGTGTTGAAACAGCAGTGTTGTCTTCCTGTTTGAGTGTATCATTCCCGTCTCAGGACTATCGCCCGGATTTCGCTGGAACATCATAACATCGGAACCTGCGCTGTCTTGTGTCTCGCTGCGGCTTTGGCTTTGAGTTGACAGTTGGAGCAGCTGAAGAGCTATGCCAGTCTTGTTACGGTGCATGACAATCCTTTGAATTAGCGTGCATCTGTGCCGGGTTGCTATCAGCTGCTGTGTCAGTAGCTGATTGGGTTCAGTGCAGCTGTATTGGGCCAATAGTGCAGTTTGATCAAGGTTTCATGTAACAGGGAGCTTGAGGCTTTAAGGCGAAACGTGGAATAACTTTTTTTTTTTTTTTCAAATTTTGTTTGATCTGTCGTTTCAATATACAGAGCAGATTCAAAATTATTTGTTTGGTTAGCATTTAAGCTTGTCTGGGTTGTATGGTACACCAACTTGGTTAACTGGAAGCACACAGCAGCTGAAGTAAAAAAAAATATATATATATTAATAAATTATTAATAACGAATTAATAAAGTAAAAACTTAATTACATTGTAATAATTACTTTAACTGTAGTGCATATGTTTTTGTGTGTATATGTAGTGATGTGTCCTCTAGAGTGTGTCTGTGTGTATTTATAAATAGACGGATAGATGGATGAATGGATGGATAGATGGGTATGTATGTATGTATATATGTATATATGTATATAGTTAATGAATGTGTGTGTGTGTGTGTGTGTGTGTGTGTGTGTGTGTGTGTGTCGTGTGCCCGCGAAGGCATTGGGGGCATTTAAATAAATGAGCCAGGTGTGTTTGTATCTGAGCTGTCTAGGGTGAAAGGTCTCCAAGACCAAGATTGGGCACCCCTGGTTTAGGTGGTCAGCTAACTAAAGGCACAGCCATATTAGTTTTCTTGTTGGCTGCTTACTGTTTATTAGTAATTACTCATATAGGACGTTCCACCTTAAGGGGAACAGTGGTTGCCTTTTAAGGTGGAGCAGCATATTATGAGCAAGCTTCATATTGCTAAATACCTACTAAGTACTAATAAGCCGTTCATGATACAGTCATTCAGTAAGTCAGCGGTACATGTCACTCTGTCTCCTGCGACCTCACTGCGTCCGTGCGCTGTCAGCCTTATTCAGAGTGAGTGAGTAATTGATGGAGACTCCTTTAAAAGCTCAAATGATTATTCTAAATTTTACCAGCCCAAATATCCCATATACGTTCTGGCCAGATGGTTAGTCAAAGTGCGGCCTGTTGCAGGCGGGCTTTGGTAAACAGCACAGCGGGGACGGTTTTATAACTGGAGAAGATAATGTAGCGTGTGTTAGCAGGACCCCAGACCGTCTGTTAAACGCGCTCTGACTTTTGGGTTATGCATCTCATTCTTGCCGTCTAAATAACGGTGCTGGCTTTCCTGTAGGCGAAGTCTTCCCACACTCTGTGGCTTTTCAGAGAAAGGACTGATTTGGTGCTTCTATAATGGGATTCTAAATGGCGGTTTCAAGGCCCTGCAGCACTGCAGGCTGGTCATGGCAGCCAGGCTGGAGTCTGCCTCGCTAAACGGCGCTCAGCTGCTGCAGCTGAAACCGAACCTGTTGGTGTCTTTGTTTTTCGGCGGATGGTCTGGTGAACAACTTTGGCGTTTCTTTCCACAAACAGATTAGTTAGATCAGTTAGTCTTCAAGCCAAGAACCAAGTCAGGGCTTCATAAAGTAACCAAAAGTCTCTGGTTTGGGCTTTTCCTGTCAGCGTAATAAATTTTATATGGGCAGTAGTGTAGAAGTATTGGCAGTGTTTATTAAATTCTGTGTTGTTGTTCTAAGTGAAGATAAGTACATTTCCTTTTGTACTATCAGTAATGTAACGTGTGTGTGCAAAGGTCAGTTCACTTTCATAGAATATGTTTTCTGATGTTTTAAACTCTAAGAGAATAAGAGAAGAAATAGCATATTTGCAGAAACATTTTGTATTTTATAGACTTCACTCAGAAGATCTATAAAGTGCCACATGACCGTATGAGCTTTGCCGGAATGACTGAATGTACATGTAAGTTAATTTGATTGGGGACTGTGAGCCAGGGATTATATCAGATACTTGCAGCCAGTACATTCTGCTAGTACGGGGTGCATATCTGCTGGTGCCAATACAGAGACATGTAATAACATAAAGGAGTAGGAGCTAAGTGTACTTGGATGAGCATTACGGGTGTGTGTCTGTGTGTGTCTGTGTATGTGTGTGTGTGTATGTGTGTGTGTGTGTTTGTATATGTATGTGTGTGTGTGTGTGTGTGTGTGTATGTGTATGTGTGTGTGTGTATATATATGTGTGTGTGTGTGTGCGTGTGTGTGTGTATGTGTTTGTATATGTATGTGTGTGTGTGTTTGTATATGTATGTGTGTGTGTGTGTGTCTGTGTTTGTGTCTGTGTCTGTGTTTGTGTCTGTGTGTGTGTATGTGTATGTGTATGTGTGTGTGTGTGTATATATATGTGTGTGTGTGTATGTGTGTGTGTGTGTGTGTGTGTGTGTGTGTGTGTGTATGTGTGTATGTGTGTATGTGTGTATGTGTGTATGTGTGTATGTGTGTATGTGT
Source organism: Prochilodus magdalenae (assembly GCA_024036415.1). Taxonomy (NCBI): domain Eukaryota; kingdom Metazoa; phylum Chordata; class Actinopteri; order Characiformes; family Prochilodontidae; genus Prochilodus; species Prochilodus magdalenae. Next base: position 84,555 of record JAMWET010005359.1, on the reverse strand, counting down.
GTATGTGTGTGTGTGTGTGTGGATGAATTAAACAGGAATGGTCCATAAGTGGTGGGGGGCAGGGAGGTCCTAAGGTTTAGTTCTCATAGTGTTCTGACAGTTCCGCATGGCAGCAAATACAGTGCAGTGATCCTTTAGTACGGTCTTGCTTTTCTGGGGACCACCCACTCCCCCGAAAAATACCCCATCAAATGTTTGAAATGTCTTTGAAATGTCAGTCACACCTGCACATCTGTCTGATGCTGAGAAGCAGGACTTGCTGGTTCTATAACTGTATGATTCTGATATCATTGTGCATCTCTAGCACTTGGTGGTGGTTTTCTATCTAACACATACATACTTATATATCTCTTAACCCCTTTACATATTTCACCTTTCATACCCTTCTGGCTTTGTGGGATCTTCATGGGGCCCTCTGGCTGGAGTGTTGATCAGCTTCCCTCCGAACTGGCCGTTTTTCCTCTCTTCTGGGTGCTGTGTGAGAGCGTTCCTTCATAGTTCGCATTTTCTTGGTCTGCGCTTTGTAACGTGAAGGTCAGACAGGTGCGTAGGATGCTTGTCTTTCAGGATTGCTGAAATAGTTAACATTCTGGAAAGGCTAAAGATTCTGTTTACTGAGCTTTTTGCGTTGCTTATAAATTCAGGAGCGAGTATAGGTGGTACCTAAGAATATAAAATCTCACACACGCTCATACGCACCCTTATTGGCTGTCCTATTGTCTAGTGCCTCCTCAGTCTGTGTTTAAATGTTTGAGGATTTCTTTTTTTAGCTTACATAATGCACCAATAAAGCCAGGAATGCGTTTTATCATGCGTCCTGTCTTTTAAAGTAAGAAAATGCGTCAGCAAAGCCAGAGGAATGTTTTCGAGCATGTCTGGCCCATACTGCAACCGGTATGAGGAGCCTCTGAATATTTGCCAAAGAACATGGTCCGAGATGATGGAATTAGCTTTGGGAGTTAACTGATAACTTTGAGTCTGGCTCTTGTGAAGAAACAGAACAGCGAACAGTGTGGCAGATCTGTGGTAGAACTTGAGTTTGGACTTTCCTCTGAATGCAGTTATTATACCTGCTTTGATCGTGCTTACCATACACACATGGTTGGTGCTAACCTGTGGTTGTTATTAGGTTGCACAAAAAACGACAGGAATGAAACTTGGTGGGTAGGCTTGACATCGTGAGACATGCCAGTGATTCAGGCAGCGAGCAGCTCATTCAGCGAGCAGCGATGCCCTCCATGAGTCATCCTGTTAGTGCCAGCATCATTGGCAAGTGGCTGCATGACAGAGGATTGCATACACGCAGACCATTATGACGACTGCCCTTAACACCACGTCATCATCGCCAAAGACTACAATGGTGTCGTACCAGACTGTCATGGAGTGACTCAGAATGGCAGCGGGTCATCGTCAGTAACCAACGACGACCAACAGATCAGTGTGTGGAGGTCAAGCACCAAGATGAGCGGTTTGTTGTCATGCGTCACACGTTCAGAAGGCCTGGTATCACTCCACTGTATTCCTACATCTGCAGATACTGTGTGAGGATATTCAAGCTGCATGGGATGGCTTATCACAGGACACCGTTAAATACCTCTACAGCTCTATGCTGACACATCTGGTATGTTGTGTTAGCAAACATGGCGGCCCGACGCCATACTGCGAGACAGACTTGTGAATGTGTAGCTCAGTGAATATTCCACATTGCAGTCCGACACTTCCTTCTGGGTTTGTTGAGGCTTACTGCTTGATTGCACTGATCTAAGGATGCAGGGCCAAAATTCCAGTGAGTTCACTGTCTCCCCCCCCCGGTCATTAAATAGGCCAGGCGGTCAGCCTGGAGAGACTCACGTGCTGCCTGGCTTGCCGGAGATACAGGCATTGGGATGTTACTGGCAGGTTAGCACTTGCTCGCCTATGTTTTGGTTTTGTGTGGTATTTGCTCTGTTTCTGGAGGAAGCCAGTCTCAGTCTAGTTTTTAACTGTAAGAGGCAGTACATTTAGATCCAGTCGTTGATATAGCAGTGTGTGGCAGGCGAGCTCACTCACTGGAGGAGCAGCATTTACTTTGACTCTAGTCTTTTGGCTTCCAGTTGGGGCTTTCAAGGGCACATAACTTAGCAAACCAAAAACGATTTGAATTAAAGAGTTTAAAGTCATGTGTGGACATTGTTCAAGTGGCAAAAGTATCATTGCTTTAAAACAAAAAAAAAATTACAACATGCTGATAAAATCATGACCAGCATGGATTGAGGCGGCCTTTGTAAATGCAGCAGACATTTGGACGGGGTTTTTAATTTATTATTTTATTTTAATTATTTAAATGTATTATCATTATTATTATTATTATTATTATTATTATTATTATTATTATTATTATTATTATTATTATTTTAATTTTTTTTCTTTGGCCAATATTGATATATATGTTTATGTATTTATAATATACATATCAAGCTTTCTTAGTGTGTCTGCAGGGATGTTAAAACTGTTAATGTTCAGTGAATAAGTTTAAACTACAGTTAATAATAATTGTTTATTCTTTAAAAGCCAAAACAAAAGTATATTTAGTGTATATAATTAATGCAATGGTGAAAAATTTGAGTTTTAAAATTTAATGTGTTCGGTATTCGGCCAGATGTTGCATTTTGTTTGCTCTCAGCCAAAAATGTAGGTTTTGGGGCATCCTTAGTTTAGAGAATGTAGAACTTGAAGTTTTCCATCTCTGCTGAACATAAAAATTCCATAAGGATAAGATCAGGCTGGTAGCTTTAAAAAAATAATTGGCCAGCCCAAAAAAAAAAAAAAAAAGTTAGAGTAAGCACTGGAACTCTTGGAAAGCTAACTCTGTACTTGAAGGACACACATCTTGCTAGATGAGTGCCAGCCTATGTCCATGTATCCGCCTATATGCCTATGGCTGCTTAGCCTATTCATGTTGAAGCTATAAGGAGTGCTGCCTTTTGAATGTGCAGCCAGCCAGCTCGTTCATCTTGTATAAGCCTATTTGATTCCAGATGATAAAGAGCAGTTGGAAAGTGGTTTAGTTGACCCGAGTTATGAGTTAAAAGTTTTTGACCGTAAAACCACACAATAAAAATTGTTCCGGGCCCTTCAAACTAATAAGTATGACCCAATGCATTTAGCCTCGTACTGTGACTGAGCTAGGTGCATGTATATATCGTCGCTGTCCAATGAAAAACATGTATCTCCATTTTTGGCCATTTTTACTTTTATGCATCATTTGACCACAGCTGCTGCCGTTTACACTGTGTGAGAATCTCCTGATAAATGGACCCCCAGAAACAGCCCAAAAGTGTTTGGAAAGATGTCTGGTTCCATTGACTTCCATTCAGATTAATGAGGTTTTTGGCCTCTCCTGTAAAGTTGCCATTTTGGAGATACTTGTTTTTCTTTGGACAGCGACGATATCCCCAAGACTGAAATGACATGTCCTCTTTCTGCTTCCTTAGCTTTCAGCAGTTGCTCACATTTCTGGATGGATGCCCGTCACATCCCCTACCCTGTCATACCCCGGTCTCACCATGTGATCAGCGCGCTCTTTACGATCAACAAGCTCATCTCTCAGTTGCGTCCCGTCCGCACTTAATACAGCTACAGGGCCTCTGCACGGAGCCCAGAATAGCTCCTGCGTTCCCACCGCCGTCTTTCATTCGCCTGGCCTTTAGCATGTCTGCTTCCCTCCAAGGCCGGCAGCCTGGAGAAGTTTCTCCCCACTTCAGCGGCTGACGTGTGGACGGACAATAGCTCCGCGAAGGACTCTGAGGCTGCCTGTGTATCTCATTGTATTAGACTTTGGTCCAGGAAAGGGAAATGGCACTATTAAGTAGAACCTTCGCTGCTGCGTTTTACTTTCCCGAAACTCATTCCAGTCTTCGACTGCGGGTTTATTTTGAGGAAAAGAAAACTTCCCCGGTGCCAGGAGTCATCCTGTTAGCTGCCCTCCACCCACTCTCTGAATGATTAGCCATAAATGGAGCTGAATGTAGCCAGGTCAGGCAGCAGAAGCAAGCCTCGCATGAGCTGAGGCCACAGGCATTCGAGGCTGCGGTTAGATGGGCTTTACTAGAGCTGCTGATCATGGTGAATAGGACTGTAGGAACAGAAGAGACTCTAAGGACTCTTGATCTCAGGCTCAAGTTTGGTCTGGTAGTCGAAGAAGCGAGATCTGGGATCGCTTAGAAAGCCTTGTTCTGCATTGGTGGCTTTACTTGGGGGGAGGGGAGCGGGATTGGTTACCTCAGGCCTTGGTTTTGAAATCGTTCCTCTGAATTGGCACTACTGGACCGACTTTGCGGATGTTAGGTTCACAAGGCAATGAGCAGAAAGCCACAAGATCACAGTTCAGTTATCAGCCAGCTCCCTGGAACTGATACAGAGGTACTAATGGTTGCTGCTCCCGAATCAGATGGGTTAAACCCGGTCTTTGTTGAGCAGGAATTCTTTGGAATGCTTGACTGATGTCAGTGCGCCTGCCTTGTAGACACTTGTTGGTAATTCATTTAGGAACCAGGTCACTGTGACTACTTCAGTGGTAGTACTTGACTCACATCCGGGACTCATCTGGGAAGTTTCTGCTGAATTCTCGGCAGGTAGCTTCACTTTGCTGCCCTTGTAGACCTTTTGGAAGCTTCTAGGTAGGATCTTGCCCACGTAAAGGCACTGTAGATGTTGAGGAGCAGTGGGTGGTCCATATGTACGGATTGCTACCACTTATGAGCCACACATTTCCTTATTCCCTCATGTTCAGGTCCTCTCCACAGTTCACACCAGTGCGGGTCCCTTGTGGGCCTTTCTGATGGCAAGCTCCAAGAGTCTACAGTTAAGAACCAAGCCAGCCCTTCTGCTTTCGCAGCTCTCTTTTTGTCCTTTTAGTCTAGCTTTGAAGTTTTCCCTGTGAAGAGGAGGATGTGTGAGCTGTCTGAAAGGAAAGATGCAGGACTGAACGTGCCTGAGAAAGCCCCGCTTAATCACAGAGGAATGCAGGCAACTTTATAAACGCTTGTGTGCATGAACGCAGGCGAGGCGGATGCAGTGAATTAAATTACTGATGTAAGTTAGTGGAAGTACGTTTGTTTGCTCTTTAAAGGGAGATTTTAAGTTAATAAAAAAAAAAAAAAAAAAAAAAAAGTGAAGCATTTAAAACAAAATGCCACGATACCGTATTGGTATCAGCATCGATCCTGGCACCCTAAACACCATAAGTACTTTTAATAAAATTATAGAATAATGATAATTATAATAATAATAATAATAATAATAACAATTACAACAATAATTATAATAATATTATAATTAATAATAATAATAATTCTTGTTTTTATTATTATTATTATATAATCTATTTTTATTATTATTATTATTAATTATTTTTTTATTTATATATACTTTTAATTACAATTATAGAATTGGTACAATTACCAATAATTATAATAATAATATACTTTATTGTTATTATTATTATTATTATTATTATTATATAATCTATTATTATTATTGTTATTTTATTTTTTATGTGTATATATATAATTATTTTTCTTTTCTTTTCAGACTGGTTATGTTATCTTAACTGTATACATACTAGAACATGTAGGTTAGTACAGTACAGTTGGTAACACCGTGCTGCAGACTGTGGTTTGATCCCCTACGTGGGCGAGCACCCTACAGTATAGTGAATATAGTAATAAGACTCCTAACACTACCTTCACCTACCTGTGCCAGAACTGAGCAAGCTGTACGTCGCTCTGGATAAGGGCATCTAACAAAAACCTTGAAAGTACATGTAGATAGAGTTAGCATTGTAAGTGCTCTGTATCAGCCAATGTTTATGGTAAACGTGTTGGTATCTGTATCAGAATGGAAACAGTGGTAACACTGCATCCCTGATTTCCTCCAGCTGATGTCAGTTCGGTCCTCTGGCAGCTTATCAGCCCACATCTACGTGAGGAAGATGAAGACAGATCCCTCGTCCCATCACCACTGTGTAGCTTAGCTCATTCAACTCATTCAGCTCATTTAGCTACACCTTCAACCGCCTGTTCTGTTTTTAGAGAACACACTGTGGCTCTCTGTTGGTTCACAGAAACGTACAGCTGCTAGAGATTATCAGAATACCATCTCGAGCTGCCACCTGAAACCCTCCTGTAAGGAAGATAGGAAGTTTTGTTCTCTAAACAAAGTTAATCTGGAAACAAAGCTAGGACAAAATGTTCCCTGGCTGTCTGCAGTTTTACGGTGTGTGCACCAGCCGTCAAATTGTCAAACATTTCTGAATCAGATTATGCAATTTGTTTGCCTCCAAGTTCCCGAACCCAGCTGAGGAGGTCTGTTCTTTTACAATACTTTAGATGGTTTCCTAGGAGGCCTGGGCTTGGCATCGGGCGGCATTCTTCCTTTCGGTGTCCTACCAGCTGCACCCCCCCCAGCTGTCACCTGCCTCTTCAGCAGAACGCTGGAAGAATTTCGAGCACGTTTTGTTTTCTTCAAAGTGAACGTCCCCACAGAGACCTGGTATCAACCGTATCCACTCTTCCCTCCTGTTGTGCATTGTCCATCTTTTGTCCTGTCGTGTTTGTGCTTTTTGGTTTCTTTCTTTGTTTATTTTTTGGAGGATCAAAGGCTTGGCCTGGACTCTCCTTCTGAAGTCCTGCCGGCTTCTGGTTCTGATTGTTGCATTGTTAGGAGTCAACTCTGAGCCTGGAAAAGCACACTGTTAGCCCAGGGGCTATCTCTTTAAGGCAAGGATCAGTGGCCTCTTCTTGGCTGCGGTTCCACAGTTTTCCAGGAATCAGGAGTCGTTTGTCTGAATGAGCAGAAAGAGGGAGAAACAAGCCAGAAGGACCCTGTGGGAGGCGGAGCTTTGTGTTTGAACAGAGCGAGTGTTCACGGAGGCCGAAAAGCAGGCCCACAAAGACGCACGTTCTGGAAATTGAATCCAGCTTCTGCTGCTCCTCACTGCTGTCCTCGGACAACCTAATATTCTGCAGTTTTCAGCCCCAGAGTGAAACAAGGCTAGCCTAGCCCGGGTAACAAGCAAGCATTCATACAGACATGGAATGGGATTTGGCAGAACGCTATAAGCTACAGGCTGTAGTGCTAACAGGTGCTGTAAAACTGTACGAGCGCATCTTGATGCTTTCAACTGGCACTCCAGCACAACTGATTTTGGAATATTAGAATTGAATATAACCAATAGTGCTGTTGAAATTAATACATTAGTTGTTGTTATTATTAGCTCTATTGTTTTTTTTATTATTTAGTCAACGCATTTTCATTAGTTTGCCCTTCTGTAGTCATGCAGGCTGAAGGCCACTGTTGCTGTAACTCACTAAAGTAGCTCTCAAGTGTTCAAGTGCCGGGTTTAAATGGGCAGTTCCTGATGCAAGTTATCTCCAGCTACTGCCACAATGATTGTTTATTACAGAAGAACATTGGGTTTAAAATACCTCTTATAAGCAAAGCAGACCGCTGAGGCTGGCCATACGTGTCATTTGGTCGACTACACTTGGTAGACATCCAGGAGACCTGTGGATAAATCACTGAGCCCACACAGCAACCCTAGTGTGCAAAGTAGCGTTGGAAAAAAACGTATGTGTGTACATTATTATTATTATTATTATTATTATTGGAAAAAATATATATCTACACATGATTAAAAATGTTAAAATATATATGTAGGTCAGTACTATGATATTCACAGTCACTAAACATCAACATGCATGACTTTTTGACTACAAAGGTGTCTTTTTAAATTGTGTGAAAAATCCATGATCAATGGACCAATAGAAATTTTGGCCAGTCTTATTACATGTACAGTCAGTGAATAAAACATGCAGCCAGTATTGGTCCCAGTGAACAGGCAATGAAAATTGAATGCTATGTTTACCCTGTGTTTATATTAGTTCCACGTTCGCGTTGTGGAAATGCATTCCCATGCAAACTATTTGTGTATTTTTATGTAGATATAACACATTTGGCTGTTTTTTTTTTAATGACAGAGTAATCTAACTTGAGGGTCGTGTCCTGACAATGTTTTATGGATATTTTGATAAATTACAGACCATTTCTTAAAAATCCTCAGTGAAAAACGTTGTCTAGATTTGTCCCTGTAGAATGAGCATAATTAGGAGTGTTTTGTTGGTTTTGGTGCAGTTTAGGTCAAACATGAAAAAGAAATCAGTGTAGTTGCGTTATTCATTTGGCACTACATGTTCTAATTTGTCTGTTCCAAGTGACTAAATCAAATGTGCAAATTAATAGTAATTAATAGTAAATATTAATTTGCAATAATTTGCAAATATGCATATTGTGTACCATGTAAATGTCTATCATGATACAGTATTCTTGCCATGTTATCCTCCCCAACTTTACAGTCTAATTTGATTAATTTAACTAAGATCATATATTTCAATTGTTTGACAGTCTTCATGATCGGTTATTAATTAATATCTGAATATCTGAATATTAATAATATTCAATAAATCACCTTCCAGAAAAATGTATAATATCATAGTTTTATCGTCTGTATGCTACCACAGTTGAAGTTACTCCTCCAGTCGTGTTTGTCTTCTCAGTGAAGTTTGTGCAAATGACTCTTGATATCCAGTGGGATATGACCATAGCGAAATTTAAAAATTTCGTAATCTTCTTAATAAAATTTGTACAGAATTCTTAACAAATCCAAACGTCCATCCCCGCCTGTAGATCTGCCTATTGACGGTGGCCAGTTAGTGGTCAGGCTGGAGAAGAGGCTCAGTGCACGGCTGCTGTGTGTTTAGCCCTGTTGGCCCCTGGCAGAGCACTCGTCAACCTCAGAGCAACAAGGCCAGGCTCTGTGTGCAGAGGACCAGCAGCCCAGGGCCTCTGCAAGAGAGACAACATGGGAGCAGCTGTTTAAAGAGCAGAGCCAGACTGCCCCCATACACGCACCGCTTCATACAGTAGGGCTGCTGTTATAGGCTGGACGTTTGCAAAATAAGAGGCCAGCAACTTGAGGGCAGCATGGCATGGAGTCAGGTTCTCCTTTTCCTTTTTCTTTCCTCTCCGTTTGTTCCGTGAAATGGGTAATTGACTCGGAGGAGAGCCCTTTAGTGCCATGGGTTAGTCGAACCAGACGAGCAGGGAAGCTCTTTGTGATGAGCTGTCAAACACACGTTTCCCAAGTTCATATGTTGTTTTTGGTGCTCTACCGCTCCCCTGCTTCATTACGGTCAAACTGCAGCTAGGAGGAAATGACAGCCACGTACATAGACTAAATTGAGGAACTGTTGAGGTATCAAAACATCATATTACCAGGAATCGCTCGTAAAGCCAAATGATTTATAATGGACCTCAGGGGAAGAATAATTCTGTTTACAGAGTCATATTCACGAGGAGAGTTTATACAGCTTGTTTGCATGATCATCTCTGATCCGCCATCCGGGTAGGGCTGGACCATGACTCACTGTAATATCAGAACCCCTGTTTGAAAGAGAGCAGTTTGCACAACAAGAGCTCTGTCTGTAGTGTTTTTTTTAAAGAGGATATAAGATATAATTTAATCCAATAGAGCAGGAGTCATGAGCTGGCGGTCTGGTATGCTGTGTTCAGTGTTTTAAGCCTCAAGCCTGAGAAAATGGGTGTGCTAGCCTTCCTACAGTGGGTGGTGGGGGAGGATTAGAGCCTAATTTATGAAAAATGATCGCGTTTATAATGGAATAGATCATTTTAGTCATCAAGTGATGACTAGCCAACATGAAGTAATACATTAGTTAACATGACGTAAAGCATTAATGATGGCTAACTCCTGTTAACGTTAATATGAACTTGTATGTATGTATGTATGTATGTAGTTGCATATTAGCTTTGCGCATATCCTGGTCAGTGTACCACTTCTATATTAGGACGAGTATAACCATGTTTATACTGCAGTATTTACACTATGTGTATGATGCATGTATTCATAATAAGGATGCTTGAGTCTTATTGGCTGCTGTTACACAGTTCTCTTTTATTTGCACTAATACCGCATGCTGTGCAAAACTTCTGCTCCAGTCCCTTTTAGATTTACTGTATGTAGCATATGTATTGGACATTTATGTTCATAAATAGCAGATTTTTTTTTCCCCCCTGTAGTTTCTTAGTGCTTCTTGATTGAGTTCTTAAATCAGAAGCAAGCACTGCACCCCTTGTTTAGGTATTACTTCTATTAGTCTAATATGATGTAAAGATCAAATACATCAGATCTTTAGTGCCCTAGTAATGATCACTAAAGTCCGATCCATTCACTTGTAGCAGCCTGAAGCACAGTGCAATGCAAGTTCTGTGTGTATATATATATATATATATATATATATATATATATATATATATATATATATATATATATATATATATATATATATAACTGTTTTAAGTGAACTTTATGAAGGATGTATCTTCACTTCTGAAGATGTGAGTGAGTGATCTGCTGCTGTTACCGTATCTTCATCAGATTTTGAGTTTGACACCTAAACATAGTCAGGCCTTTGAGCCCATGACGCTCATATGGAAAGGCCAAACCCGTCCTGGTACCTCTGACTTCTAAATGATCGTTTCAGGTTTTGCAGGTTTCACAGACCCGCAGTGGCGCGTGCTTACCATATTTGAGTAGGATTTATTTATTTATTTATTTATTTATTTTTACTTCTCCATGCTCATTGATGCTGCTTTTTACAGAATTGTGTATCAAAGAAACAGAGGCAGGATAACAGCCCGTTCTGTTAAAATAAGTTCAACAAACAGTGTGATGAGTTTCACCAGGAAGTTTCAGAGTGGCGGTGGGTGGGTGTGTCGGTGGGTGGGTGTGAAGTGGTACTTGAGGCTCAGATTTAACTGTAAGCCCCAGGCATAAACATGAGTGAACAAACCACAAGAGCAGGTTTGAAGTAAACAATGGCGTTAAAATTGTCGTTTTCAGAACTTGCTGTACTTTTTTAAATGTGAGGTCAGTAGAGAAAAATAATTGGTCAGTTGTGACTGAAACGTACCTAATAATATGTAGTACCTCCACAAGCACGAATAACAGCTGGAGTTGGATTTGGCATGGACTGGACAAGTTTCTGGATGTGGGCCACATTAAATGTTCAGACACATCAAAGAACTGGTCAGTTGGGTCAGATTTGGCAGATGCCAAAGGTCCAGTTGGTCCCACAGATTTTCAAGAGGATTCAAAAATGTGCAGGGCCAGTCCAAACGTGTGAATCCAAACATCAGAATCAGGTTTATTGGCCAAGCATGTTCCATCAGTAGTACTGGCAGTCCATAGTATGCACAATGACTCCGCATATACACAATAAATACAGACATTTACAATATACAATGTTCATCATGCCAATCAGTCACATTTGCAGCCCTGTAAACGTGAGAATCGTCATCTTGGATTGCAGGGAGAGGAATGTCCTGTTCCTTAGTTTACTGTCACCTCAATTAAAGAACCCACTGCCATGTAATTAAAAAGCCCCAGAACGCCATAGATGTCACTCCATGTAGCTGCCGTAATCATATTTGTCACATTGGGCATTTTATTTTTAATTTTTTATCCCAGTATTCCATTCCAGCCCAATGTCCTGACCAGATCTATTGAGGTTTTGATCTCTAGCAAATGTACAGAGTATGTGTATCAAGGAAACAGAGGCTGGATAACAGCCCGTTCTGTTAAAATAAGAAGTTCAATAAACAGTGTGATGAGATTCACCATGAAGTTTCAGAGTGGCGGTGGGTGGGTGTGAAGTGGTGCTCGAGGCTCAGAATATAGCTGTAAGCCCCAGGCGTAAACATGAGTGAACAAACCACAAGAGCAGGTTTGAAGTAAACAATGGCATTAAAATTATCGTTTTCAGAAGTTGCTGTACTTTTTTAAATGTGAGGTCAGTAGAGAAAAAAAAAATTGGTCAGTTGTGACTGAAACGTACCTAATAATATGTAATACCTCCACAACTTCACTTCCTGAAGTTAGCTGCTTATGTTTAAACATGCATTGTTTAATAACATGCATGGAATTTAATTTTTTCTTAATCAAAAAATTAAATTTCATGCATGTTATTAAATAAATTTTTTCGTAATCATATTTATCACATTGGACATTTTATTTTTATTTTTTTTTATCCCAGTATTCCTCATCATCCCAGCCCGATATCCTGACCAGATCTATTGAGGTTTTGATCTCTAGCAAATGTAGTTTTATTTTTTTTTATTTTTTTTTTTATAATAAGTGTTCCCATGTACAGCTCACCAAATGGCCTGCTACATTTAAACTTTGGGATCCCAGTTACATGCTCTACATGATAGATTAGCCCTTAGCATTCAGTTGTTCCAGTATTTGTTGCTGTATGTGTAGTGTAATGAAATATACCTCAGCAGGTGTTTATATAAGTGCTTTCTCCTCAGTCTGACTGTACAGTGCACCCATGAATGAGTACCATATGTCTCGACTGGGGGAATGAGGTCAGTGTTGAATGTACCTTTCTTCTCCTCCATTAGCCACAGTCTGCTTGGCTCTGTCTTTTGAGCAATTGCACTGTGACGAACAGAAGCCCACCCTCCTCCCCCCACCCCTCCTCTCCCTGCAGGCGAGTGGAGCGTTTGATGTTTGACCCTGGGTGTGTTGGTGGGGAGTGAAAGTTGGGATGGAGGTCTTCTGGTAACATAAACCCTTCAGTGCTTAAAATAGCCAAGGCAGGAAGAGCCTGCGTGTCTGTGGCCTCATTGGCTAATTACAGGCCAAGGTTAAGTGTGCAAGCAGGGAGAGGGGAAAAATGGCTGCACCCATAGCCATGCGGCGGGCTAACAGTCAGGGCTAGAGCAGCCCCTGTCTTGCCTTCTGTCGTAAGTCAGGCACTGTGCTCTTGCATGGGTCGCTGTGTACTTCACTGTGTTGGCATGTGGACTGTTGTAGTTATTAATTTTGAACACAAAGTTGAACATTTAAGATTTACAGACATGCTATGTTTAATTTTTTTTTTGTTTTCCATGTAATCTTGCATACCATGCATATCATTGTACATCTGTGCTCTACAAGTGGCTAGTATATTATGGAAGTGCTTTGTTTGAGGGTGTTCCTGTCTGGACTACCCACATTGTCTATTCTGTAATACCCCCAAGGCTTGGCCCCCCACCCCACATCCTAATCCTGAACTCTATGTACAGTCCAATAAGAGAAGAGTGAATGCTAAGGAAACTTGGTGTTTGAACCCACTGACCTTTATACCTCTCTTCTGCCCTCTCGTAGGAAGTCCAAAGGAAAGCCAAATGGTAAGAAGCCGCCCACAGAGGAGAAGAAGCAATACCTGGAGCCAGACTGCACCAAAGTGAGGGTTATTGACTTTGAACTAAAGGAGCTGGTCGTGTTGCCCCCAGAAATCGACCTGAACGAATGGCTCGCCAGCAACAGTAAGTCAGCTTGAGTGACGTTGGTCTTGGTTCATCTACACTGGCTCCTAGTCAGGGGGCTTGAAGGAGGGGTGTCTGATGAAACTGGTTGCTTTTTTATTTCACAGCTAATTAATTGCAAACATTCCAGGATTGCAAATACGTCTCAGATACGGCGATCCCTATCAGGCCAGTTCGGAGGCATGTTTTCAGACCCTCAGTCATGGGAAAATTTCCTGGTCTTATCGTGTTATGTCTACCGGGGATATTTCTGCAGCTCTCCTCAGTTTTTTTTTACTCATGTCCATCACAGGAAGAGCGCAGCACGTTCTTTCAGTTACATAACGAGCTTGATAGACTGAACTTCGATTAACATTCCACAACCCAAAGATCATAGACCATTGTTTGCGTTTTCCTTCGATTTTTATCTCTGGGCTGTGCTTTCAGAAAATAAGCCACAGAATAACATAAAACATGGGCTTATTTCAGGGGCCGGAGTGTTTTTCCAAGATGAAATCGGCGGTTGTGCAAACACTTTACAGTAAGACTTTGTATGAAGGCCTTTTATGGTTAATTGAGACTTTCCCTCCTCGCTCATTTACCGCAACTGCACTTTAGCGTCTTGCCTGCCAAAGGCTGGTAATTATTTTGGAATCCTTTTAGCGGTTTTCTCGCTTGCACACATTTAATCTGACCATAGTTAGAAGCTGAGGCAGTTTGGTGTAGTTATGTCTTGGGTGTAAATGCATGAGGTGATGCGATGGTACTTTATCAGCCTTTTTTCACATGAGCATAAAAGTACACGTGATTAACTCTGTCTTTAATTTGACTCCTTGGCATAGACGTGGATATTTCAACATGAACAGCACCTCGTTGCCCTCTCTGAGCAACCCGTTCATAAGCTTGGATGATTGTCTGTAGAATTATCGCGTATATACATGCAGATTTAGATATGAGCTACTGCAGGAGTTAGTAGTTCTTGACCTTTTCCGCTTCCAGGCCCAGGAATGCAAAAAAACTTAAAAAAAAAACAAACTTATATATAACAAACAATATATATATATATAAAATTTTTAATGAAAAAGTCCAAAAAAATATTATATCCGTGTGGGTACGGACCACTGGAGCCACTCCGAACTGGCTCGCGGACCACCAAAAGGGTGCTTTGTGGCCTACTTGTGATCCACAGCCTTCTGGTTCAGAGTTGAGAAACCCTAGACTAGTGCATGCGAGCCTTACAGAGCTCTCTAGCTTGCGATTTCCCTGAGGGTGATACAGTTACCATGTAATTACCAACCAGTCTAGCTTCTAATATTCTTTATTTATTTACCTAACAGTATTCTACACAGATTACATGGTCGGTTAACACAGAATGTGTTTGGTTAGAAGCAACAGTATTGTGAAATTGACACCCTTCTGAACAATATGGTCCACTCTCTAGTGGATTGTCTATTTACATATCTACATTATAATTCTTTCAGGTGGGTGGCATTCAAAGTATGCGTTTGTGTAGGTAATTAGTTAATGTCCTGTATGTACATCCTTTACGTCCCTGTAGTTTTTGCTAATCCACACATTTTTACCCTTTTTTATTTATTTATTTATTTTTAATGCTGCATTTAATGTTGCCTTGTTTTACCAGTATGTTAAATTCAGCAAATAAAGAGTGATAGTCCATTGAAGTGGGTTGTCGGGAGAAGTGTTACAGATGCCACAGAATGTATTTATTCAGCATTGGGCCGAGGTTTGGCAGGAGGTTGGTGGAAAAATGATTCCCAGATGTACTTTGACACGCCCATTTCCACCCTATAATTTGGCAGTAGAATGAAACGAGCTGTTTTCCGTTTTTTGGTGAGCTCATGAATAAATTAATGATCTCTAATCTGATTGGCTGGTTTACAGTGAGACACCATTATGATCACACAGAAGCAGGAAAATAAAATGAACCCCCATGTATTTAAGCTTGGCCCAAATACTATTTAGTTAGCTAAGGTAATGCTAGTTACTTGCTGGTGGCTAAACACACCCATACTAGCTACTCACGTTCCATCTGGACATCAGCAAACAGTAGATTAAACTTGTTCCTCAGTACGAAACTCCCAGTTTAAGATGCTCCGCTTCAACCAGCAAACACTGATAGTCACACAGCATGGCTGCTACTTACAGTGTTTGAGGTTCTCTGTACTGAATTCTCTTTGGTCACCTAGGACAATATACAATATACAGGTCTCCATTCTATGGCACCTTTGACTTCTTTTAACCCTCAATGATCCAACAATGATTTATCGTTTTCCTCTGCACTGTACTACACTCTATATTTCATCCTTCATCTTATCCATCCATTCTAACTTTGTCTATTTAGGAGTAGCTTCTAATTAAAATCAAAGAGAGTGAGTGATCCTGTATACAACCTGTAAATCCTGTTTGCTCAGAGTACTGCAGGCCACACAAGGCATATCACACGTCTCAATAAAGCCACAGTCTTTATCTCCAGCCTCAGTCCAATAAAGCTAGAATACAGCCATGTAAAGAGCAGGGTGTGCTCCGGCCTCTTACACTGTCTGTGAAGATGCTAGGACCCTGATTGACTATTGTATTCTCTTTCTCTCCCCAGCCACAACATTCTTCAATCTCATCAACCTGCAGTACAGCACAGTGTCGGAGTTCTGCACCGGCGACACGTGTCCCGTCATGTCCGCCTGCAACACGTAAGTCCTGCTGCTGCTCTGTTTTGGTTTATTAATGCCCGCCTTGCCATCCATTATTCATCCTGCAGCCTGAGGCAACGGAACACCCCAGTCGGTGACCCCGAGGGGTCGGTACCGGGTCTAGGGTCAAGGCCTAGCAGAGTGCTTTCCTGCTGGGAGATGAGTTGAGAAGTCTCATGTTTTGGCCTTGCTGATACTGATGGGACAGGGCAGATTAAAGTGCCCCGAGCACAAAGGACAGGAGTGCATTCGTGCATTCGAGTGTGGGTGTTTAGCGGGTTGTGAGGAACCGGTTGGAGACCTTTGGCTGCTGGACACGAAGAGAGACCCATTAAAAAAATGACCCGCTAAGGTTAAGGGAGTTTGGCTCCCTTGGTCCAGACCAAACCAGATGATGATGATGGGTTGTTGCATTTTAGGTCTGGTTCTGGTGGTGTTCACATTGGTACTGATCCGAAAGATGGACACTAAAGTCATGGGCACAAAGTCAAAGCAGATTGGACAGATTTAATGACGTACATTTGGCATGAATGACTGGGACGATATCCATCAAACTCTGACGCATGCTGTACTGTAACTGAGCTTGTGGGTTTTATGTTGTATATGTCCAGTTTTATCAGTTGTGTGATATTCAGTAATCCAAGAAGTATCTCCTTATCTGGTTGGTTGGTTGGTTGGTTGTTTTCTCTTCTCCTTTCCCCATGATGTGAAGTTGGGTGTGTCGCTGTAAAGACATATGGCCTTGAATGACTCAGAGCTTTTTTTAATAGAGCAAGAAAAACGTGGTGTATAATATTACAGATATATTTATATTAGACTTAGTCACTTAAAAATGTATCTCCATTTTTGTTGATTTTTACTTTTATGCCTCATTTGATCACATGAGCTGCTGTTTACACTGTGTGGAACTTTCATAAAGAATGGACCAACAGAAATGGCCCAGAACTGCTTGGAAAGACGTCTGGTTCCATTGACTTCCATTCAAATGAAAGAGGTTTTTGACCTCTCCTGTAAAGTTACCATTTTGGAGATACTTGTTTTTCCTTTGGACTGTTTAAAAGGGTGACTAGAGAGAAGAAGCTTCAACTAGAACTGATACCTGTGTTAATACCTCACAGGACAGGAACTGATCCTAGATCAGAATTCCTACTCTGAGAGGCTTTTGTGACCCCCTAACTCATTTGTAAAGACATCACCCAAATAATTGAGTGAGGAGAAATGATCTTCTTTAGTTCCACCTTAAACGGAGTAGCAGTTCCAAGTTTTTGGTGAAATGGAAAATCTTGAATAGGAAGCGGCAAATGGATGCGGATGCGGAGGGCTCACCAGCTGCTTCTCAGGGATATTATACTGTGTATATAAGTAATGAATGAATATAGTCATGATGTACACTCGTCATCAAAACAATAGCTGCGCAAGGAAGGAATCAACCAACTGGAATGAAACCTGGTGTGGGTGGGTTTGCCAATCTGAGACATGCAAATGATTCAGGTATTGCACTCAGCATGTGACCTAACCAAGGATGGGCCTTATCGCTGTAGCTGACTGGCCCAACAGCCATGATTGCGGACGTTCAGTGAGCAGTGATGCCTCCGTGAGTCATCACCTTTGCCGGCACCATTGGCAGACAGCTGCACGACGTAGGACTACATCCACACAGACTCCACGTCAGCAACGCCAAAGACTGCAGTGGTGTGGTGCCAGACTGTCATGGAGTGACTCAGAATATCAACAGGTCACCTTCAAGGACTAGTTGTCCTTTATCTTGGTGGAAGTGACCAATGTGAATTCAGGTGTTCAGGCACCATGACCAGCGCCACGTTACACACGTCCAGAAGGCCTGGTGTCACTCCACCTCCACCTCTACCACAACATCTGCAGGAACCGTGTGAGAATATTCAAGACGCATGCGATGGATTATCACAGGACACCATTAGGAACCTCTACAACTCAATGCTGAGACATGTGGCATGCTGAGAGACACTTCTATATGTGTAGTTTAATAAATATTGTCTATCAGTTTAAATTTATCATCATTTATTGTTCCTGGTAACCTTTATCTTCCTTCCCAACAGCCTTGCACTCCTTCTGGGTGCAACCTCCCTTTTAATGATGAGACCAGATTAATATGTAGTGTTAGATCCTTCCACCCTCGTCGTTTGGGTGTCTTTGCTCCATACTGAGCTCGTTTGGAAGACCTCCTTAGGGGGTCTCTGTCTGCTTGTTTAGTGCATAGCCAATTTGCATTTGTCATGCCAGTGTTATTATTTGTTACAATAACCCGCAGAAACGGAGCATTCGCTCCAGGGCTCATTTAAATCAAGACAAACCTGCCAAGTGCGAACACGTCCTATGAGATTTAGGTGCTGCAGGATTGCAAGTCAATGTGTGAGCTCCAGAACCAAGCTCAAGGATTTTCCTGAGGTTTTACATGTAGACAGGTTAAACGCACAAAACCATTTGTTCCCCCTCATCGCTTATCCTCAGTCTTCTGTACTCGTACCGGCACTCAAACCTCCAGGGGCGTGGGAAACCTACAGACGTGCAGATTTATCTGAAAGCGCTCTCCAGGTCCTTGGTCTTCCTGACTTCTGATTCTCAGTTTCGTTCTTAGTGAAGTGAGGATGTGTGCACTGAAGGACGTTTGTTTGTGAAGGCGACGCCCAAGCAGCTGCTGCCACTGGTGGTGTAAATGGGTCACCTGCCAGGAGATAATGCGAAGGAGAGGGAGAACAGTGGCTGAACGCTGGGCCAGAGCCTCAGTCAAACAGCAAATCAAACAGATGATAAATACGCTGATGCCTGTAAGCAGATGGTCACATGTATGCTTTAGTTCATGACACTCCAGCAGGATTTGGGTTGTTGTGAGTATGATACGGTTTCCTGTAATGCAAGGCGATGAACAGTAGTGTGTTATTGCTGTAGCCAAAACATTGGAGAAGACATTGGGGCTTCAGGGAATGCATTTCGCTGCCACTAATCAGCATTTCGTCTGTTTCTCTTCTTCTCTCAGGACATACTACTGGTATGACGAGAAGGGGAAGAAAACGAAATGCACAGCGCCACAGTATGTAGACTTCGTCATGAGTTCAGTCCAGAAACTCGTCACTGATGAGGACATCTTTCCCACCAAGTATGGTGAGTATGTGGACTTCTACTGCCACCTAGTGGCGTAACATGGCCATTATGGTTAGGCTCCTGCATGCTCAAGATTCAGTGCTTCAGTACCCAGCTTGTAGGATTTTAGGATGATTGAGTTTTGTTATAGGAGAAGGTTAAAGTGACACTGAACGGATTTGAGCGCCATCAGTCCTCTAGCTGGCGTTCTGAGTGAATGCCATCACACCGTTCCATATAGAAAGAGTGGCGGGTCCAGTCTGTAGAGATGAGACTTTATGCTCATTAAATGGGTCTGATATTTTTATTTATTTTTTATTAAGCATTCTCCATTTTTAAAAAAATTGTTGAGGATTCATAGTCATTCAGAGTGGTTTGATATTAAACATACCATTCTAGAAAAACCCACCCAGTCAGAACTGCTCACAGTGCTGGTGTTAGGAGCCATACATACAAAGTACTGTATTAGATTAGATAAGTAATTACATAGTCACTCTGAATGTATGTGCTGCCTAATGCCCAGGATCCTGTCCCAGTCTAAAGCCTCAGAAGGTTTCACTGATCATAGAATGGCTCCATAACAAATACTAACTCCCAACACGAAAAAAAACCCTGTCAATTATTTCCTTTACTTTTACATTAAAGGCATTTAGCAGACGCTCTTATCCAGAGCGACTTACAACCGTGCTTAGTGCGCCATTGCATAATATTCCAGCTAGTATCGGAAGTTTAGAGCCTAAAACTCACCATGAGCTCAGACACTGCCCGAACAAAGGGACAGTGCTGATACCTGGATATTAATACACATATATAAAGCAAAAGAGCACTACCTGGCAACCCCGGCCCAGTGCTCATACCTATAGAGAAGAAAAGGTCAATAGAAGTGCAACACAAGAACATAAACGTATAACTTACACCTCTACAATGCACTATAGAGGAAATTATCAAACCACTCTGAATGACTCTAGTGTTGAGAATTTGATGGAGTTGCCATTTAATGGTGATGGGGGATGCTTTTCAGCAATCTGTAGTCGCTTATTAATACCAGTAGCATTGTAAAGCTGATAAGGGTTTTTAGACTTTTAGGGAATATTATGGAAGATATTAATGTTTTGCATTTTGTCATTGCAAATCAAACCCCTCTAACTCATTTGATTATGCTGCTGAAATATGCCTGTATTTAGCATTTGTAGCATTTGTTAGCATTCTTAGTTTTAAAAATAAAATGATTAGTAAAAGTTAGATTTTTTTTGGATCTTCATATTCATTTCTTTTTCTTTATTGACTGCGCGCACTCAATCCATACCTTTATGCAGAAGCCTCTGAACAGTCTTCCAACTGAGAGTCATCTGAATATGTTTCAGTGGATGTCACAAACTTGCTTTAATTTGAATAGTTAAATAGAATTATGAATATGTCTTCATTTTAACAGCCATAACTTTTCTTTGTTATAAATCTGTCGAGATTTTAAAACTTTCGGTTGCTCTCTCGCCTCTTCAGTTTAAATGATACCAGGTGTTTGGATTCCACAGTATATTAAATCTTTTGTTCCATTTAAAACCGCCTGTTCCTTTTTACATCGCTGTCAATGGGCCGATAGAAATGGTGTAAAGTCATGAAATCTCAGTAACATATAAGTTTAGCCCTCCAGGCCCCCCAAATAATCACCTCTTGGGAGTTTTAACCTCTCCTGAGGACCAACTGTTGTATATGGACACCACTCACCTTTGTATCTCCCTCGTCCTCTGCAGGTAAAGAGTTCCCGAATGCCTTCGATTCACTGGTGAAGAAAATCTGCAGATACCTGTTCCATGTGCTGTCCCACATCTACTGGGCCCACTACAAGGAGACGGTGGCGATGGACCTGCATGGACACTTAAACACCCTCTACACACATTTCATCGTTTTTATAAGGGAATTCAATCTGATGGACCCCAAGGAGACTTCCATAATGGATGACCTGACGGAGGCTCTGTGCACCCCCCTCCCTCCGACTCCACAGAACCACGTCACGGAGAGATGAGGCCCAAGGCCCTCTCTGGTCCTGCCAAGCTGGGGTTCCCCCACGCCCCCCTCACCCTCTGCCCAAACCACCCCAAACCCCAGGGAGGAGAGAAGGACTACAGCGGCCCCCGCTGGTGCTGGAACTCCCAGCCCTTCAACCGCCCGCAATATTGCTCTCTTTGTAGGACCCAGTCGGTCAGGAGTGATCAGCCAGGCCCGCAGGGGCAGCACAGGCTGAGACTTCTCCTGAGGCTGTCCTGCCTGCGAGCCTAGCCCTTTAACCAAGAAGGACTCAGAACAACTTCTTGCTTCTCCCGTTTCGTTTTTGTTCTGTTTAGCGGTTTGGTTTCCTCCTGCCCCTGCACTAATGAGTTTGGCTTGTGATTACGGGACATATGCCGATTTAGTTTGACTTTACTTTCGTCCTGAGTGACATTAGCGCTTCCCCTTTTCAGCTAAGCGGATCAGATCGTGAGGAAGCTGATAGCGGCACTATTATTATTATTATTATTATTTTGTAGGCCAGGTCGTCTACCCGTTCTCTTCTTCGTCTCCTTAACGATATAACCTTTCTCTTAGTGTTTTTTTTTTTTTTTTTTGATGTTCCTTTTCCTCCTTACTTTCGTTCACCTTTACTCCTCTCAGTCTGACTACTCTCCACCGATCTCTTTCACCCAGCGTCTCTGTATCCGACAAAATTGCTGCACCTTTTTTATTTTTCCCTTTCATCAGCGTAACCATGTTAGATAATCTAGAGAGACTTTACTGCCCGTCAGTGGTCTTGTGGTCAGGTTTGACCTCCTCCTGCACTGGAGCCTCCCGAAGGCAGTCATGTTGGATCGACCCAGGGAGCCGTGTCGGCCGGACGCCGGCACTTCATGGTGCGTTCCCTTCACACGCAGCACGACGACAAAGACAACGCTTTTGTCTGCTCCATGTTTGAATGCTGTTCTCTTGGGCAGGAAGAAAGAGAAGAAAAAAGAAAGAAAATAAAAAAAAAAACACGCCCTGGCTGTTAAAGTCCCCCATAGCTAGTAGGTCCAGTCAAGGTACATCCCACATTTAGCGAACAAAAAAGAAAAAGAAAAAAAAAAGCATAACTGAAAATAAGGCTAAGGGAATAATCGGGCTGGGATCAGTGGCAAAGACATGCGATCATGTCCGAATCAACGTATCGTCTCGGCTCGCTTTGCAAGGACACTTTCTAAACGGATCAGTGGAAAAGAATGTAAATCTAGTCTTTCTGTATTTAACTGTTTAAGGCTATTGTCTGGAGCGAGTGAGTGTATGAAAGAGAGAGAGAGAGAGAGAAGTGTAAGTAAAGCACGAAAGAGTAAAGAAAGATATTTTAAAGTCCTCCCTTCATCACTGTTCAGAGTTCTCCTAGGCCGAAGTTCTCTTGTTAGAGGGTTGGATGTTTTCATTTTTAATTTATTTATCTTTTTCTTTTTTTCTTTTTTTTTGTTTGGTTCCATTTGGTTTAGTTCTGGCATTTTTTCAGGGCTCCTCAGTTCTGGCTTTCATTTTTATGTATTTTAATAATACTTAAGTTAAAAGCGATTTAATATTTTAAGCTCTGCAAATTATAACCTAATAAAATATTTTAAATCTCAGAGTCTTTGTTCGCGAGTCTTTGTGCGCGAGTCTGTCTGTGTTACTCGTTTGCAGGAGCGATTGGATGCTAAGTCAGATAGGATTATTGACTTACAGTGACTTGATGCATTAGGCTGTAAGAAGCTGGACTGTTTCAGGAGGGACTTTACCCAGTTCTGTATTCACTCATGGGCCAGTATTAGAGCCTGACTTGCGTGGCTAGAATATATATATTTGTATATGAATATATGAAAAATATAATATATATAATATTAAATAAATAAATATTCATGTCTTCATTGTTTGCTCCAAATTATAGAGAGTGGCATCAATAAGAAAACCGATGAGTATCTCTCTTGATATTTCTGAATTTCATATCATTTTAGATTCTGAATATTAATAAAACAGCTATATTTACACACGGGTTCCGTCTTACAGCCCTTCTAATAAATTTTGCGTCTATATGCATCTCTAAAATCCTTTCATAACCCTAATAAACACTAAAGCAGTAATGAAGGCTTCCCTTTTCATCAGCTTTCTTTATAGAAACACCTGGTTTTAGACCACAATCATTTATTAGTATGGTGTAGGGCCTCCTTTTGCGGCCAATACAGCGTCAGTTGGTCTTGGGAATGACATATACTGCGTCCTGCACAGTGGTCAGAGGGAGTTTAAGCCATTCTTCTTGCAGGATAGTGGCCAGGTCACTACATGATGCTGGTGGAGGTTCGTCTTTCTTGGTGGTATGCTGACATTACCCTGGATACCGTGGCTCTTGATACATCACAAAGACTACAATCTGTCCTCTTTTGAACTCTGGTATGTCACCCATAATGTTGTGTGCATTGCAGTATTTTGAGCAGAACTGTGCTCTTACCTGCTAACTGAACCTTCACACTCTGCTCTTACTGGTGCAATGTGCAGTTAATGAAGATTGGCCACCAGGCTGGTCCAATTTAGCCATGAGACCTCCCACACTAAAATGACAGGTGCTTCAGTTTCCAACCCCTGTATGATGGTAATATTGATAATACGGTGCCTCGTATGGGGTTGTATGTAGTGTAATTGTTAGTCATCACTAAATGATGCCGATGAACTGTTCATAGCAAAACATCATCTAGAGTTATTAGTCACACGATATCCATCTTCCACCATCTGTGGTGCCTCTGTCTCTCACCCAACAGTAACATTCAGCTCCAAGTAATTGCACGCTGTACACCTGTGTTAAACTTCAAACTCTGTTTACAGTTTATTAACAGTTCTATGAGCATCTATCGGTTATTATATATTACACAAGTTTCCTATGAACAAATCTATACAAATAATACACAGACCTTAGAAAACCCCACCCACCCCCTTCCCACTCCGTTACATCTCGCTCACTTGTCCGCTCGGACAAACGA
Organism: Prochilodus magdalenae; assembly: GCA_024036415.1. Lineage (NCBI taxonomy): Eukaryota > Metazoa > Chordata > Actinopteri > Characiformes > Prochilodontidae > Prochilodus > Prochilodus magdalenae. Next base: position 60,323 of record JAMWET010005359.1, on the reverse strand, counting down.
GGAGAAGACGCTGTCTTTCTGCTCCAGCAGGACGTCCGGTCCGGCATACTCCAGAATGGCTCCGTGCTTCATCACGATGACCACGTCTGAGGCCAGGATCGTGTGCACACGGTGCTGCAAGACACATCCAAAATGCAGTCGGTGAGCAATCTGGCAGGAAGGGTAGCGTCGTTTTAACCCTGTATCAGAAGCTTGTTACTGTTATCTGCAGAGAGGTGCCATAAAAGTGAGGGGCTGAAATATGGGCCGGCGGTTAGACCCTTTAGATAGCGAATGACCATCAATCAAATATTGTCTCTCTCAGATAACGCAACCTGTCTGACGTCTCAGCATGGAGTTGTAGAGGTTCCTAATGATGACCTGTGATGATCCATCCCATGCAGCTTGAATATTCTCTCACAGTTCCTGCAGATGGTGCAGTAGGGATGGAGGTGGAGTGACACCAGGTGTTCTGAACGACAAACCGTTCATCTTGTCCCTGAACACGGTGCCTCAAAAGCAGGACTCGTCACTGAAAATGATCCACTGCCATTCTCAGTCACGCCATGACAGTCTGACACGACACCATTGCAGTCTTTGGTGATGTTTAAAAATTTCAGACATCTGACAGGTTGCGTCATCTGAGAGAGACGCTACTTCTGTAGGTGTAGCTCAATAAGTATCGCCCATATCAGTCTAAACGTATCATCATTTACTGTTCCTGGTGACCTTTATCTTCCCTCCCAATACCACTCCAATCCCACACCTCCTTCTGGGTGTAACTATTATTTTGACAACGACCCATAGCTTCCGAAACATTCCACCATTGACTCATCTGTCCATGGAAAGCTGTTCTAAAAGGCTAGGGGATCATCAATCAGTCTTTATGTCTACACTGGACTCTCAAGCCTCAGACATGGCTTTCTACACTGATATACAGTGGGGAAAATAAGTATTTGAACACCCTGCGACTTTGCAAGTTCTCCCACTTAGAAATCATAGAGGGGTCTGAAATTTTCATCACTGTGAGAGACATAATCTTAAAAAAAAATCCGGAAATCACAATAAATTATTTTTTAATAATTTATTTGTGTGTTACTGCTGCAAATAAGTATTTGGTTACCTGTGAAAATCAATGTTAATATTTGGTATAGTAGCCTTTGTTTGCAATTACAGATGTCCTGTAGTTTTTCACCAGGTTTTAAGCAGGGGAACCTTCCGTGCCATGCGTGACTTTAAACTATGAATGTCTTAGTGTATTACCCACAGTAACCTTGGAAACAGTGGTGCCAGCTCTCTTCAGGTCGTTGACCAGCTCCTTCCGTGTAGTTCTGGGCTGATTCCTCACCTTTCTTAGGATCATTGATACGCCACCAGGTGAGATCTTGCGTGGAGCCCCCAGTCCGAGGGAGATGGACAGTCATGTTTAGCTTCTTCCATTTTCTAATAATTGCTCCAACAGTTGATCTTTTTCCACCAAGCTGCTTGGCAATCGCCCCGTAGCCCTTTCCAGCCTTGTGGAGGTCAACAGTTTAGTCTCTGGTGTCTTTGGACAGCTCTTGGTCTTAGCCATGTTAGTAGTTGGAGTCTTACTGATTGTGTGGCGTGGACAGGGGTCTTTATGCAGCTAACGACCTCAAACAGGTGCTTCTAATTTAGAGTAATAAGTGGAGTGGAGGTGGAGTTTTTAGAGGTGGACTAACAGGTCTTTGAGGGCCAGAATTTTTGCTGATTGGCAGGTGTTCAAATACTTATTTGCAGCAGTAACACACAAATAAGTGATTAAAAAATCATACATAGTGATTTCCGGATTTTTTTTTATGTCTCTCATACTGGACATGCACCTAAGATGAAAATTTCAGACCCCTCTATGATTTCTAAGTGGGAGAACTTGCAAAGTCGCAGGGTGTTCAAATACTTATTTTCCTCACTGTAGCTTAACAGCCAAGGAATGACTTTCTCGTGTCTTCCAGAATATCGTACAAGCTCAGCATAGTGAGCTACTTGTTTCAACTTCCTTCAAAATGCTGAGGAGGTTCTATTTAACAGACGTTCCCAATGCAAATATGCGAAAATAGAAGAAGATGCTTTTCCATGGCCCTGTAAAAATATTAGAACAGACATTCCTGGGCCTTTAAAGCTCAGAGGAATACAAAGTGATGAGATTCAGACTCAGTAAAGACGTTAATGCTCTGATCCCGACATCACTGTGATGGTTTGCGAGGGTGCCTGAGGACACAAGCGCATCGATAATGCCTTCTCTTTAGATTGCTGTCACATTCAATGCAGGGATTTGACAGATACTTACAGCTATGTTCACCACCGTCCGATCCGCAAAGGAAGTCATAACCACCTTCTGTAGAATGCTCTCCTGTTCAGAGGAAGAGAGGTGTAGAGAGTTAGGAGTTCTTTATCTGCTAGCCTTACATACGCAACTAACAATATACACTGCCCACTATGGGACTCCTCATTCTTCTCACAGTGGCCATGTCGATAGAGGCAGTGGCTTCATCCATGATGAGGATGCTGCTCTTCCTCACGAACGCTCGAGCCAGGCAGAACAGCTGCCGCTGCCCTTGGCTGAAGTTTTCTCCTCCTCCTGTCACCATGGCATCTATGAAACACACAGACGGTTCACTGGTACACCAGACAGCATGTAATAGAAGCATATCAACCAATGAGTGCACTGGACCACCTAAACACATCGATTGGTGCCCACTACGTATTTAGCTTGGTGACCATATGACCGTATGTACCCCCAGAATGCTGGGATATTCCAGCAGGATTATGCACCATACCATCAGACCCAGAAGATCCAGAACAGGGATTCTGGAGAGTTCCGATGAATTGTGTGGTCTGCACGTTCACCTGAGTTGACCCAGGTTAAAGCATTCCTCCATCAGGCCTCATTTGAACTCCAATAATTTACACCGCCCTGCCATGCACATGCTGAACAGCGTTCAACCTCACCTCACAAGGTAACACCTCACATCTTATACAGGTCTGGCTGTCCCCAAGCTGTCCCCTGAGGGAACGCCACTTCATAATCTGTTTACATAACTGCTGTCACATGACTTTTGATACGCCAGTGCATATATACTACACAGCTATCACATGTGATCTCCTGCTTCACAACGTACCGCACTTTTCAGTTAATTCAAATCTTCCATTTTCCATTAGGCAAACCTGGTACCTGGTCCTATCTTCACTCTCTATCAAGTCATGGGCCAATACCGAAAGGACGACCAGTTTCACGTGAGGTCACCATCGCAACAAGCCACTGGGCGATACTACAGTATATATGCAGTGGAAACCAAAGTAGCTGGTACCAACCGCGAGTAGAGCTAAGTTATGCTGTACCATATAGTGGGTATGCCCCATTAATAAGCTTATGATTTCCTCCAGAGCTGTTATGATTGACCATTTAAAAAAAAAAATTGAACAATTTGATTGCCTGTGGATTAGCAGTCCACTGAATTCAACTGCCCCCTTGTGGTTGAGGTAACTAAGTGTTAGTCGGTTAGTAATCTCAGTTAGCCCCCCACTTTTTTTCTCCTTCCACCATTTTCATAAAGGGTCAAAGGTCAGCTTTAAAAGGTCAAAGCTGGTGCTACATGTCAAGGGCCTTTTTTCACATGGCAGTGGGCAGGAAATGAGCGACAGTTGTGGAAACTGGTCTGGCCAACCAGACATCAAAATAAACACTTCTGTTTCTAGAACATAAACTGACTCATCAGTCAAGAGCATCAGACGTTGGGTTCTGGATTACGGGATAAAGGCTTCAAGCTTTACTTTCAGGTGAATGGTGAAAGGCATTCTCCCGGACGGACTGAATTCAACTGCTACCACAGGGTTGCAATTCATTTCAATCTGTCCAGGAAAATGATTCCATATTTCTAAACTAGGTTACCAAAATCTCTGGGTTAAATTCAAGGATGCATACCTTAAACGTGTTATAAGGACCCATGTCTAGAAACAGAATGCCTGTAGTTAAATATTATAAAGAAATTCGACTACTGACTTCTCAAGATGGTCCTCCAACCTAAATTTTGATTGTATATTAAGTTGTCTACTACTTTTAGTCCTGCGTTGTAAATAAATACTACTCCTAGCTTTGTAAATAATTCCCTTGACCTTTGCTGTCTATTCATGCTGCAATTTTCCATCCTGTATCCTAGCCTCACTACACAGCAATTTACAATTACTAAGGTATTTACAATGATACTGATGTATATTCCGGAATATTGTATATTCAGTAAATGATTACCAAATTATTATATTATATTTTTTCATTCTATCTTTCATGCCTACAGTAGAAACACAATGGCCATCGTTTTTTTCTTACCAAGTCCCCCAGGTAGACCTTTGACCACAGGCATCAGCTGAGCAATCTCCAGGGCTTCCCACAGTATCCTGTCTGAGGCCTTTCTCTCCGGATCCAAATTGAAACTACAAGGGAGAACAGGAAAAGCATCTTGATTCTTTATGTATCTTGGGGGTCTTGGGTGGCTTCGTCAAATGATGTGGTACATGATAACCAGAGGCAACATGATTTTCTGGAATGATGATTTTATTTTCGATCTAAAGAAAATAAATGTTTCTACTAAATGTTCTAGTTCAAATTAAAACAATAAGTCACGAGACACATTACTGTGATTTTAGCATGTGTAAAATGTAAATTAGAAATTTTGTGAATTTGTAAAGTAAAATTTGGCCTTTTTCCATATAATTATCAAATTATCAAACATCTACCAGTCGTGCATATCATAATACACCAGTGCTTATTAAAAAAGGATCTGTTGCTCATGCAAATTGCCATTGATATGTTAAGGGTAATTGCTGCTAGAGCCTCTAAAGGATTTCCAGTGCTATGCTAGTGTCAACAAAACATTTATTTTCCTCCACAGGGTTTTAAAAAACTTATGGCAGTGCTTTAAAAATAAAGGCACAATGATAATAATCAGGCATTCTGAAAATGCAACCTTTACTGCATGCTATACAGTCAGTTCTTCAGTTTCATAAATCAGTTTCCAGTTGAATATGTTATTATTTAATATTACTTCAGAAAATCTGATTATTATTTATCTGAGGAACGTCTATAAGGGGCATAGATGATATCGTGTGGCTACTGTGCAGTACTGTGTATACTATGATTATGGGTGCGGTCCAGTCCACTCTGTGGTCCATGTGAGCGAAATCACATTTAAAGGTTAATCCATGATTTCTTTTAATACCTTTGCACAGTAATACAGATTTAGTTACTGTTCTAATGTACACACACATTATTTTCTTCTAGCTCATATTAAAACAACAAGCCAATAAGTTTTAGCATGTTTGCAGGGTAAATAATCATTATGAAACATAAAGAGACAAAAATTATAATCAGGCATTCTGAAAACCCAGTCTTTACATGTTATACAATCAGTTTTTTAATAAATTCAATTTATTAAAGGCATAGCCTCTTTCTATGGGCCTCAGTGTTGTCCATGAGCTAGCAATTACATATGAAACAAAACAAAAAATATATTTTAGTATTGATAAATCATGTAGAACTGCTATAAATAAACAACATAATAATAAAAAAATATATGTTTATGAATGTGGAATTGCTTGCTTATCTACAAAGATGAAAATCCAGTTTGTGTCCAGTTTAGTAAATCAGTTTCCACTTGAATATGTTACTATTTAATTTGACTTAAGGAAAAACATCAGAAATAATATCGTTTGGCTGTTTATATCCACAGTCCACAGTTTATGTATTTCAGAAACACACTGATGCCTGGTCCCCTTAATACGCTTGGTGGTCCATGTGAGCGAAATCACATTTAAAGGTTAATCCATGATTGCTTTTAATACCTTTGCACAGTAATACAGATTCAGTTATTGTTGTTGTAAGGCACTCATAGAGGTGGGTGTGTGTGTGTGTGCGTGTGTGTGTGTGTGCGTGTGTGTGTGTATTTTACAAAGGCTTCAAGACATTCAGCCAATCAGATTTTAAAACCAGAACTCATAAAGACTTATCTTTAAAAATAAATAAATAGTTTTATATATATATATATATATATATGTATGAAATTATATATGAAAGTATGTATATATATATATATATATATATATATATATATATATATATATATATATATATATATATATATATATACATACATATACATACATATACATACACACACACACACACCCATATATATATATATATATAATCTAAATGTGATCTCAACATTCATGAAATACTGTCTTCAACACCAAATGCCTACCGAATTGTACCACTGAATAAAAAGGGGTCTTGTGGAATGATGGAAAATCTGGAACGCAGGGTCTGGAGGGGGAGCTTTGCGATATCAATGCCGTCGATAATGATTCGACCTGAGAGCAGAAAAGAAGCGATGTTGAACCTCTAAACTTGCAGCATGTTCTTAATACAATGATCAAACCCAAAGAGACCTGCTTACCTTCAAATGCGTCCACCATTCGGAAAAGGGCCAGGGAGAAGGATGACTTTCCACTTCCTGTTCTTCCACATATCCCCACCTGCAGAAATACAGCATGTTACAGATGATGGTAATGCCGCTCCTGGTGGAAGAAAGCATGGAATGGAGTGAATGTGGGTGTTAGGAGGCTGCTTTTGCCTTTTGTCCAGGTTTGATGTGGGCGTTGACTCGCTTTAGGACAGGTTTCAGGCTGCTGTCATAGCGCACGCTCAGGTTTTCGATCTGTATCTCTCCGTATTTGGGCCATCCTGCTGGAACCTGAGCTGGAGCTACAAAACAGAACATCAGAACGGATAAACCGTGTGTCAAAGTGTTTGCTGTGCTTTTTTGCTGCCTCCAGGGCAGCAGGGCGGTTAGCTATTCTGAAAACAGATTAAACAGCCACAAGGCAGCTTCAGACAGTATGCTATAGTGTTATATACTTGTTATATACTTGGGCCAATATCAATAACAGCTGCTATTCAGTATGTCATGGCCTTGACAAGTTTCTGAATCGAGCTGTGACAGATTTGGTTGATGCCATCCCTGATACAATTTTGAGGAGAATTCCCAGTAGACTAGGATTTTAGCCACTGCTGGTAGACCCGTATGATCGTACGCTTCTATACACCTGCATACTCAGCTACTACCCTCACACTATGGTCTTTTAGCCACGCCCAAATGCTCAGTCACACCTTTTAGCCAATCATTAACATCTGCTCTGGAGCCATTTTCCACACAACAGAGCGAAACACTCACTGCACTGTAGCACCTCTTCTCAATCTATGGATCCCTTCACTCACACCCTGCAGATATTTATAGCCCCATCATCCTTGTGCAGCGCCATCTGTAGGAGCCTGAAGTTACTATCAGCTTAAACACACAAGGTGGCTCATTTTTTGTCTGGTGAACTTATATACTTATTAATCGTACAATATTTACTAATTATATATTATGTTAGTATATATTTTTTATCATGTAAACTTTCTACATTCTACTGAATTATCACTAATAAGGATCTTCAGAAGGATCCACAAGGAATGTGTCATGATCTATTCAAACCCATAGTCTTGCTAATGTAACATATATTTCTATACTGTAATCCACTCTGTCTGATGCGGTTGGAGTGTATTTGTTCATTGAGGGTTTCCATACAGAATCACGCTTTCCTCCGCCCTGCAATGGTTTTGCGAGTCTGTTCAGGGTGTTTGGCTCACTGGATGCTGGGATAGGCTCCAGCACCACCACCCGCCCATCCCCACCCCATCAACCCAGAAGGACACAGCGGTATAGAAGATGAGTTAGAGAGAGTGAATTTTGGACACTATGCCCCCAAAACAATTTGGGAATGCCTAGCTTTCCAAAAAGCTTTTAAGACCAATGAACATGCAGGGTTTCAATAACTGAGCGTATGTCTGGTTTATTCTAAGGACAACAATATCACACAGTCGCCTCACAATAAGGAGGGCCTGGGTTTGATTTGCCGGTCAGTGCATCCGGGGTCCTTTCTGCCTGGGGTTGGCATGTTCTCCCTAAATGGGTTTCCTCACACAGTCCAAAGACATGCGCTTAAGGGAACTGGAGATGCCAACTTGCCCCCTAGGTGTGGCAACCTGTCTAAGGTGTTTTCTGCCTAATGAGCGCCGGGATAGTCTCCAGAACCTCCCTCAACCCAGAAGGATGTGTGGCTTAGAAGACGAATGAATAACTAAATATCACACCTAGCGAAGTCCACACAGTTTATCTCCTATCTCAGTGAACCTTTCAGCTGTTTAAACCGCCTTCAGGCCAAAACACCGTTTCAGTGTGAGCTTCAGCTACAGAGTGGAAAGGAAAAGCGCTGAACTGTCTTACAGGCCAAACCCGCACTTCATACGGAGGAAGACACTGTGAAGATAAAATCACTTTTTATGTTCTTTGACGGAAAAAGTGATTGATGTCATTCCTTATTGACTCACTCAGTTCCCCGTTGTAGCTCTCGGGCTCTGTGTGCAGCAGACTGCTGATTCTCTTCACACAGCCCAGCTGCACCTCCATATCTGCCAGGTTACGCACCATCCAGTTTAGATAGTTGGACACCTGCACAAACACCAGATGTGGGAGACATTCATCGGTAACCACTAAATATAGACGGATCAGGCATTTTGTAATCCACCAGGGTGGGAGGTTTGGGTGGGAGGTTTGGGTGGGGTTGGAGTAAATACACAGGAGCAATCTACGTAATGTGTGTACGTGTGCCCGGCGGGGGGGCTTACCATGAGAGCATATGTGAGTCCCAGGCCCACTAATCCTGCTGAGAGCTCGCTGTATAGAGCGCTGGTGATGGAGGCTACGGCTGCTATCAGCACCACAAAAGCCCCGATATATTCCTGCAGATCCAGCATTTAATCTGTTAATACTGCAGTATCAAACAAACAAAGCGATATTTTGGGGTCTATTAAGGTAAAGATGTTGAACTTTTCATAACCCCCACAAACTGTGCCCCCTAGTGGAGATTTGGGTGAATTTCAAGTCTCTGCATGAAGAAGCAACAGCACAGATACATTCATGGTTCAATCTTTGAGAGGTAAAGCCAGTCGTTGGAGTGTTTTGATGGTAAACAGTGCCTTGTGGAGGATTTGTTTACAGTAGTGATGATAGGAACCAGGGGTCGTGATGTCTACAATAGGCAACGCCAGTTTATTTATACTGCACCTTTCGTACATAGCAGTGGTTCAAATTGCTTTACAAATTAGAAAATATAAAGGATTATTCATAATTTCAAAAATAACAACCAAAGACTTAAATAGGAGAACATATTCAACATTAAATAATTATAAATAATAAAGATTATTATAATATATATATTATATAAATATATATATATATATTATAATATAAAAATATTGTCATTTTATTTACTACTAAAATGACCAATCAGATGTTTTCTGCATTTGTGTGTTATATACTTGTTATATACTTATATACTTGGGCCAATATCAATAACAGCTGCTATTCAGTATGTCATGGCCTTGACAAGTTTCTGAATCGAGCTGTGACAGATTTGGTTGATGCCATCCCTGATACAATTTTGAGGAGAATTCCCAGTAGACTGGGATTTTAGCCACTGCTGGTAGACCCGTATGATCGTACGCTTCCATACACCTGCATACTCAGCTACTCCCCTCACACTATGGTCTTTTAGCCACGCCCAAATGTAAAAATACGTATATGCCTTATATTATATTATACTTATATGCCTTATTTTACTGTTTGTTATTTTTTCTATTCTTTGTCATCTTTAAATTTGTATTGTGCCAGAAGCTTCATTCAGAAGGCCTATACACTGTTGGGGAAAACTTTACTCATCCTGAGGTTAAATATTTTGGGGAGGTTTATGTTTATTGATGTTCTTCCTCACTTATTATACAGGAGGAATAATAGTATAAATAAATGCACGTATAATTGTGGTAACTTAATAAACTTAATAACAAATTCCCCAACAGCGTATAGACTGTAAACCCAGGTCATTTTTATTTTGCCTGTCTAGAAATAAAATAGTTTGTCTAAATTATCTGTAATATATAATGCCCCCAATACTCCGTATTAACATCATATAAAACACGTACACTTTATAATGTTTATATAAACATTTATGAATGGCTTATAAAAGGTTTATGTAAGATGCTATGAATGTGTTATGTAGACACCCTTCAATTATGTGAACATCTACTTTTAGCAATTAGTTATTGTTGATGTGTTAGGTTGCATATACAGTGGTGTGAAAAAGTGTTTGCCCCCTTCATGATTTTATATCATTTTGCATGTTTGTCACACTTAAATGTTTCAGATCAACACAAATAAACATAAAACATAAAAAAAAAAAGTTTTTTAATAAAATCCAAACCTACATGGCCCTGTGTGATTGGGGTCATTTGTTTGATGAGCTAAAACATTTCAGAGTGACAGAGGCAATAATGCAAAAAAAAAAAAGTGATGATGAAGGGCAAACACTTTTTACACTACTGTAACATAATGGTGATGAACGCCCCCCCCCCTATTTGTTTTTGTATGGGTCCCAGTACACTCTAGAATCTCCACTGACTTCTGTAAGTAATACACTTCAGGGTAAAACAAAAAAATTGTTTGGCCAGTATTTTAGGCCCCAGATTACATTGTATCCAACCATCTTACAAAATAGCGTTCTCTAAAGTAGCCCTTAAAGATGTTAAACGTCTGGTTCCTATCACCACCGCTGTCAATCATTCAAATTCAAATAATTTCACATAAAAAGTGAGTTTGTGTAGATCTTAATAAACAGATAAACTGAATTCATGAAAAGATGATATTTTTACACCCGAATGCAAGAAAGTCATGACATATGACTTTATGACATGTGATACTGTTCAGCATTCCTCTACATTCTTCCCTAAAACTGTGGCATTAGGCAGAATATGAACATGCTTTTACCATGCGAACTTCGAGCCAGCGATTGGCTGCGGTGAGAAAAAGGGAGGCGATGTTGTTTGCGTCTGTGTACTCCAGCAGCTTCTTCTTGAACCTTTGTTCATGCCTGTAAACCAAATATGGATGGAGCATCTTGCTGTCAGTCATATACAGTTATTGCAGGCAGTGGAACTCCATACAATCATCCTGTGTTATATAGGTGCAGCTCTGTACCTGAAGGCCCTGATGGTGGTGAGGCCCTCTATAGTCTGGGAGTAGTGTGAGAGGAGGGGAATCTGGGTGCTGTCCTCTAACTGCTGCAGGTCCCTACAAACACACACACACACGCACACGCATGCACGCACACACACACACACACACACACACACACACACACACACACACACACACACACACACACACACACACACATATATGCACATACACAAACACACAACACACACATATATGCAAATACACACGCATACACACACACACACACACACACACACACACACAGACACACACACACACACACACACACAGACACACATACACACACATATACAGACACACACACACACACACATACAGACACACATACACACACAACACACACACATGCAAATACACACACATGCACACACACACACACACACAGATGCACACACACAGAGGGCCAGGTATCATTACTATGTATTGAATATAAAAATTTATCACATAGCTATTCCAAAATTATATTACTGAAACCAATCATTACAGTCGTTTAAAATAGAAGTGAATACTTTGGCATGCAGTAAACAGGACCCACCTGGAAGCCACACGGAAGTATTTTTGAATGAAGTAGTAGGCGATGGCCAAAGGAAGCAAAGCGATGAGGAAGACCGGCGTGACGAAGGAAATGACCCCCACCGCAGACACACACAGCAGAGTGGAGCGGCTCAAACACTCCAGCGTGACTGGGATGTGCTACAAATACAACAGCTCAGTTCAGTTCACTTTTACTGCATTCAGTGCTTCATACAGATCCCAGCCCAGACAAGACAATCTCTGATAACTGCAATGTACGTCTTCGCTGGGTGTTTCAGATTATTTCAAACAACAGCTTCAAAATACATAAATAAGCGTCTAATATGTGGATCCATTTTTTGGTAACATAAAAACTATTTGGTTGCAGCGAGTGCATAAAGTAAAACAACTGTGGCTGGTGTAGCCTAGCGGATAATACCACTACCCGCCAGGGAGCCACCACTACATGTTGGAGACTGGGGATCGAATCCTGGTCTGGGTGACTGTGCTGTGCTACACCAATAAGAGTCCTTGGGCAAGACTCCTAACACTACATTGGTCTACATGTAAAATGATTAACCTTGTAAGTCATTATATAAGAATAAAAGCGTCAGCTAAGTGGTGTAAATGTAAGTTAAACTAATAGGCTGGTCCTGTGCTACTACTATACGATTCAAAATTCTAACAAAGGACCCAAGCAAGGGGACCTACCATGCTTTTTGTGCATGTAGACAGTCTGCAAAGTCCTAAAGCCCATAATACATGCCTGAGGGAGAACTCTCTCACACAGACTCTGGATCAAATTGATATGGTGAAATCGACACCATTGTAAGAACAGCCCTAGCGATGTGGGGGTGGGCCTTGTAGTAAGATGCTTGTCTGGCATTTGACCAGTCAGAACAGAGTGGGCAGGCTGACCCATTACTGAACACTGGGCTCATCAGGAGGCGGGGCTTAAAGGCATGAGCACTCTAAGCGAGTGGTTCGGACAGATGTACAGCATTAGGTAAATATTGTGCTCTGGGAAAAGTGAAGCATGTAAATCTATACTAGCAGATTCCAGAAATGCATTGGAAATGAGTGTAAAATGACATTTTGGTATTCCGGGTGGTTGCTAATGTATCCAGGGTTGTTGTTAAGGTGTCAATAGCAAGCACACCTGTCTAGTATCTTAATTCTTTAATATCATAACAGTATTGAGTGACTTCAAACCCAAAAGGCAGCTTCTTCATCACTATTCATCTGCATCACCTGATCAATGGTGTTGGTGTCGGCAGAGAAGCGGTTGAGGATGTTCCCGAGGGGAGTTGTCTCAAACAGTCTGTAAAATGACACAATAGCTTTTCAGTATGTAGTTCATGAATAAACTGTCGTCCTAATGTCGTTTCATAAAACAAACCTCATGGGGGCGAGGACGATGATGCGGAGGAGGCTGCAGTGAAGCTCTTTAGCTACCCGTAGACCGGTCCACTCTACTGCCAGAGAGGTGACCAGACACAACATTATGCCCAGACAACACAGCAGGCTGAACACCTGCAGGTACGGAGCGTGACTGAACACACAGTCCTGAGAGAGAGAGAGAGAGAGAAAGAGAGAGAGAGGAAGATGTTTGGGGTTACACGTTTGGTTTATGAACTTGCTTCTTTAGTTCTGCACTGGAGCCACAAGCCTAATGTGTAGCTCACCATTAATGGAAGCCTAAGCCGCACCAATTAGCGCTGTGCAGCCTGCATGCCTACATCATCACCCTTTTGCTTCAAACTGGGTTGTTAAGTAATCACAAATGACCTATCTGATGTGTTTTCAGGCATACATTATAGGACCTAAGGCTTATGGGATATGATATAGCATTAAAAAGTCATATGGCTTAATCCAGGCCACTGTAGCCAGTCATTTGGGATCAGCAAGCGATGTTTAATAACTAGGATGTACTTCTTTCTTTCACCTGTGTAGCCGTGCAGTTGTTATCAAAGCTGTCTATCCGAGCAGCGATGGCCTGAGAGGTCCAGTGAGCGAGCCAGTAGTCTATAGCCAGCATGAGCGAGTGCTTGGTGAGCTGGGAGAGGATGAGCAGGGGAAGCAGAAGAAGGCCGGCCGCCCGCAGGTACGTCCCAAACGAGCTCCACGGGATAGTGGCTCTTTGCTTCAGCTCCGCTGTCAGACTCTCATCGTCTGTGGTCATGGAGCCATCTGTGGGTCACACAATGCAAAGCCAACTTGATTCATGGGAGATGCAGCTCAGTGTGGTTGATAGGACACTTATAGCTTTATTGTCCCACTACTGAACATACTGACCCACTGGAAGACAGCCTTTACTGACAGTGCAATAGAGCATTCCTGTTTACTGAGGATTAGAAGCCATGCAGCTGGGTTAGAGAGGGAAGATGCACTACATGTCCCATACAACACACAGAGTTGTCTATTTTATTAGCCCCACTGACCATATAGGAGCACATTGTAGTTCTACAGTAACAGGCTGTAGCCCACCTGTCTCTCTGCATACTCTCTGTCAGCCCCCTTTTACCCTCTGACCCCACAGTACCACCACCAAGCAAGTATCATGTGGCTGCTGGATCATTCTCAAGCTCTGCAGTTATACAGAGATGGTGGTGTGTTAGTGTGTGTGGTGCTGGTGTGAGTGGATCACAACAGTGCTGCTGGACACCTCAGTGTCACTGCTGGACTGAGAATCATCCCCCTACCAAAACTATCCAGACAACAGCGCCCTCTGGGCAGGGTCCTGTGGACAGTATCCTGTGACCACTGATGAAGGACTAGAGGATGACCAACACTGCACTGTGCAGCAGCAGATGTGCTATCGTCTCTGACTGTACATCTACCAGGTGGACCAGCAACGTAGCAGAGTGTCTAATAGATGGACAGTGAGTGGACACAGTGTCCAGCACTGCCGTGTCTGATCCACTCACACCAGCACAACACGCACTAACACACCATGCACCACCACGTCAGTGCCACTGGGGTTGAGAATGATCCACCACCCACATCGTACCAGCTCTGTGGTGGTCCTGTGGGGGTCCTGACCTTTGACGAACAGGGGAACAAAATCTGCAGAGAAACAGATGGACTACAGTCTGTACCTGTAGAACTACAGAGTGCTCCTATATGGTCAGTTAAGCTAATGCAGTAGACACTGCGTGTAAATACAAGGGCTCCTTTGACTTAAGTGTACATCCTGTTTAAGAGGAAATGAATAATGCAGGTGGATGTTTTAGACGAGTCATTGCTGAAAAATAATATACAGTAGGTTCACATGCATAACCACACATACCGACTAAGCCATGCGCTAGGTTTAGTACAAAGAACACCCAAAACCGATTCAGTGACTGTTACGTTGGTCACTTCAGCATCAGGGAACTGTGAAAACTGTCCCCAGACTGTATGCCATTCATTTGTTAGAGAAGATGCAGAAAGCATGCCATTCGATCCAGACCTTTAGCCTGCCTGACAGCAATGTGGGAGGCTGGTGATATCCCACAAGTCCACATATTGGAAGCCAACATGGATGAGGAGAAGAATAACAGAGAGCACAGTACAGCTGTAAGGACTTACACCGGTCAAAAGTGACGCAAGGGCACAGAAAGAGTAGGACTCAGAGCCAGCTTTAGTATCACCTGTTCCCTGATGACAAAGGTGGCCAGTAACCAGTGATCCAAACACTCTAGCCACGTTTAAAATCACATCTGAAAGCTTGTGCACCTCTGCTCTTCATCATGACCCCATCTTATAATAAGGCTATTCTCATAAAAGGATTTTAGTTAGCTTATTAACCATACCAAGCATTGCAACCTTACAAGCAGTTATAACTAACAAACATGCTATAACTGAATAATATAAACAGTAAGTTAAATTAAAATAAATCCGGTCTACAATTCTACAAACATCTACAGGTATACATGTCATACTGCTGCTGACGTCTTGAAGGGTGTCCACACTGGAAGTAATACACACAGTCGAGTCACGATATAATGGCCTACATTTGATGTGTAAGGGTGAAAAGGTGCGGTGCAGGAGGCAGACCCGGGAAAAGGCACTGGTCCCAGGGCACTCCAAAGACACACGCCCAGGACACACTCCATGCGGGGTAGAGGTGGTGTTTATTTGCCCAAGCAACCACAGATCTCACCATTACTGTCCGGAGTAACTTAGAAGCAGCTGCATCAGACGGGAGGCTAGGCTACAACTAGCTCCTTCGTCCCGCACAGAGAGCTACAGCTCAGCGCGCATGCGCAATAGTCAAGAGCACGTAATCAAGCGGTACAGATGGCGGCACTGTTATTAAAATAATTAATATGGTGATAATGGAGGAATGAATAAGGGGGATATTGCCCGGCTAGCTCAGTCTGTAGAGCATGCTACTCTTAATCTCAGGGTCGTGGGTTCATGTTGGGCGTAGCTTTGTTCAGTCTTCTGTTGTGGTTGGTGTAGCTCAGTGGATAACACCACTGCCCTCCAGGGAACCACCACATGTGGGAGACTAGGGTTTGATTCCCGGTCTAGGTGACTGTGCTGTGCTACACTAATAAGAGTCCTTGGGCAAGACTCCTAACACCACATTGACCTACCTGTAATATGATTACCCTTCGGCCATGTTCGGCCATGCATGTGATGAAAGCAAGGACAGGCCTTAATACCGTAAATGACCCAAAAGCCACCCACTGCAGAATTCAGCTGCTGATGCCAATGAGTCATCCTGTTACAGATGATTATAATATACAGCACGCTAGGGAAGAACATGCAGACAGATCGTTACAATGACTGCCCTTAATACCACGTCAGCGTTACCAGAGACTGCAATGGTGTCGTGCCAGACTGTCATGGAGTGACTCAGAATGGCAGCGGGTCATCTTCAGTGAGTGCTTTGGTAGTAATGGAAAGAAGTGTTGAAGACGATTCCAGGACAGGCTGTATACTGTTTACTGACAATGTCTTATCTTCCTCTATATCTCAGAGAGTGGGAAGGACATGCCCCCAACCCCCCACCAACCACCTCCGTGATCAATCACTTTTGTTCAGTGTAGAAATAAAGTAGAAACAGAAATCAAGATCTTCAGGTAGTTGCGGTTGGGTGGCATGGCTGAACGTTTACCTTCGTCCTCGTCTTCTGTGGCGAGGGTGTCTGTGGAGTACATGGGCTTCCTAAAACTCTTCCTCCTCAGCTCTACAGTGTTTTCCTGAAAGACGGGTAAACAAAAGAGGGTACAGTGAGCCCTCCCCAGTAAGGTAAATCATTCAGATTGGTCAGACCCATTCACAGTGGTGGTAACAGGAACCTGATGTCTGAAAAGTTTATGCCATTAAAGTTCCCCAACAGAAAGTTAAGGTTATGAATGACCCTGAGAAATGATAATTATGATAATCTGGGATCTGCTTTTTTGGCAGGGAGGTACATGCAGGGACATTGTGACTCCTGGTTACTATCACCGCCATTGTAAAGATATCAGTGAGTTTCTCCACTATTAATACTTTGGAATCAAGCCACTCTGAATGACGTACTTGTTGACTTGTTTACATCCCAATGACTGACTTAAAGGCTTAAAGGCTTTTCTATACTCATTAAATAGAAGAACTCATTGTTGGGAATCTCATGGCCATATGCAATTATCAGACAGTTCATGGTCCACTGCAGAGGCCAGTGGCAATCATTATGTTGATTCAGATGAACGTTTCATGTCGACTGACTGGATTGCTGGTTTGGTTGCTCTCAGTGCTCTCATTTTAAAGACTATGGCAAATACTGTATATGATATTGTAGTCTTCAACATGTCAAACCAAACCTCCCTCTGCTTTATCTTTGTCATAGGCAAGAACATACCAGTTTATAGCACTTGTTCATTGAATTACACTGAATTTTTAAAATGAGGATTAGGATTAAGACTAGAATGGTAAACCTCAAACCCATTTGTAGTAAGTGTCTATTTTGTCTTTTTTGACATGAATTTGGTTGATTTTGTCATAATTTGACATTGTAATAAATAAAGGTCAGGCATGTTAGATGTAAACCATTTCAAAACTACAGGTTATATGTATATACATGTACATATGTATGTATGTATGTATGTATGTATGTGTACACATTTATGTATGCATGTAATTATTATTATTATTATTATTTTATTTATTAGGTATTTTCCCCCCACATTAATTGCTGATTACAATGTCTGTAAAGCACTTTGAGCTACCAACGGTATGAAAGCTCTATAAATAAGCATTATTATTATGCGAAAGGATGACACGCAAATCCGTGAAGCGCTCCGTATTTGTCGTGGGCTGGAGGTTAGGGAACCAGCCTTGTGACCGGATGGTCACTGGTTCGATTCCCTGAGCCTACAGTAACGACTGAGGTGCCCTTGAATAAGGCACCTAACCCCCAATGGCTTCCCGGGCGCCGTGGATAGGGCTGCCCACCACTCCGGGTAAGTGTGCTAGTGTGTTCACTAGTGAGTGTGTTTGTGGGTGTTTCACTTCACGGATGGGTTAAATGCGAAGACTAAATTTCCCCACTGTGGGATCAACAAGGAATTTAAATCTATTATTATTATTATTATTATTATTATTATTATTATCATCTTCACTGTCCAAATTTCCAACATTTGAACCAACAACAATTAAAAAATGCTCCAACAGGCTTGAAATTAAATCTTCGTACATTAATCTACATCAGATTTACACACCTGTTAGCAATAGGTGTGGCTGAAACACCTGACTTGTGGTGGTGTCCTCTTACTTTTGTGCTGTGTAGTGTGCAAATGATACTCCATTATCAAATCCAGTCCAACCAATCAATCAACGATAGCTTAGCGTACTCAGACATTAAGATATAAGGCTGGACTTGGACACTTCTTTAGATAAGGACATCTTGTCAGTGTTTTGTGTGTTAGTGCTTCTCAACCTTGTTCTGTCTGTTCATCAGGGTCCTCCAGTGTTCGTACAGCTCAGGCTCAGCACACTGAATGTCCTTTAAGGTTCCTTGAGTCTGGACTGTTCCGTCCTTCATGGCTATGATCTGAAGGGTCATCAGTAGAACAAGTAAGTACTGTAGGCTACACATGTAGCGTCATGTCATACCATTTAATATCATACGAGAGCTGAATGCTCTGCATGCTCTGCTCTGCTATATCGTTCTTGGCTTCTGTGGTGCCGTTATGTAAGCCATGCTGTGCTTTGACATGCGTTCTGTTCTCACCCAGTCTGCATGTGGTAAATACTGTAGTTTGTGGGTCACCAGCACCACCGTCCTCCTCTCCTGTCTGAGCAGCTTTAGAATGCCTTCTTGCATCAAGTGGTCACTCAGGTGGATGTCCAGGGCTGAGAACGGGTCATCCTGAGAGGGAGGAGTGAGTGATGGAGACATTTATATTGACATTTATATTACATGCTTGAATGTTTAACATTAATTATGGTCATCCTCTAGTCCTTGGTCATGGTCATGTGTTGTGCTGGTGTGAGTGGATCAGACACAGCAGTGCTGCTGAAACAAAACCATCCAGCCAACAGTGCCCTGTGACCACTGATGAAGGACTAGAGGATGACCAACACTGCACTGTGCAGCAGCAGCTTATTTTAATCCACTCATCACTCTTCACTAACAGAACCTGACCTTACTGAACAGTCAAATACACATATATACATTCATCATCAAAAGAATAGCTGGTTATGGGTTATATAGCTGCTTTTGGGAAGTAAGATAAAGGTAATGATACATTTAGACTGATATGGATAATATTTATAGAGCTACACATACAGAAGTATGTCTCTAAATAAGGCATTGGGCCGCCATGTTTGCCGATGCCAACCTCCTAATAGTGTCCTGTGATAATGCAGCTTGAATATTCTCACACGGCTCCTGTAGATTTTGCTATAGGAGTGGAGATGGACCGAGAGCAGGCCTCCTGAACATGTGACAGTAAACAAACCACCCGTCTTGGTGCTGACCACAGTGCCTTCACATCCGGATTCGTGGGTCGTCTCCACCAAGACAAAAGTGGGGCTTGTCACTGAAGATGACCCGCTGCCATTCTGAGGCACTCTATGACAGACGGGTACGACACCATTAAGGTCTTTGGCAACACTGATATGGTGTTCAGGGCCGCCGTTGTAACAGTCTGCGTGCATGTCATCCTGCATTCGTCTTCCGATGGTGCTGGCACTAACAGGATGACTTATGGAAGGGGATTACTGCTCACTGAATGTCCACAGTCATAGCTGTTGGGTCAGTCAGGTACAGCAATAAGGCCCATCCTTGCTTGTATCACATGTGCGGCTAAGCATGAAACTTGAATCATTCGCATGTGTCACAATATTAAACCTACCCACCAAGTTTCATTCCAGTCGGTTGATTCGTTCTTGGTGCAACTACTTATGCAACTATTGTTTTGATGATGAGTATATGACTTGAAATAAAAATATGCTAAAGGGTTAAAATGCCATAAGCTCCTGAAGCTTATAGGTCTTCTATACTTGATAAAGCACCGTGGGTCAAACCACTGGCTGAGCAGCCTGTCAGGAAACTTCATTCAGCTCTGTAAGTGTAGCTGGAGGAGCAGCATGTGGCACTGTCCTCGTGCTGGACTCACCAGGAACACTACACTGGTTTCCTGATAAAGTGCCCGGGCAACACTGAT
>JAMWET010005359.1:2500-35000 GCA_024036415.1 Prochilodus magdalenae | reverse complement strand
TGTTTCTTCACATTTTGCTGGTCAATTCAATTAATAAAAAAAAAATTAAAACTAAAAATCTTACATATTGCTCCTTTAAAACTTACTCAGCAGCATTAGCTACATGATAATTATCACCTGTGGGTGGAGCATGGACGGGTATGTTAAGTAAAGTAATACACAGCTTACCAAAAGGAACTTTGATGTCGATGTTGGTCAGAGTGGGGCATCCGGGAGTCCAGGTGAAATAACCATTCACGATCTATAAGCATCATAAACATGATAAACATACAGCACTTTATTAATGAACGTTCAGTTGTGAGCAGCAACTTTGAGAATTCCTCTGCAAATTATCACCTTGATACAGATATTCTCATCTTTGGCAGTGCTCAGTTCTTGGTCCTGCTGTGTTAAGTTGCTGTTCTCGTCCTGTTTGGCTTTGATCTTACGGTTGACCAGCTTTGAGGCCTGGAGCTGCAGCATGTACTGGGAAAAAACAGACAGTCTTCTTAACCCTAATTTTCCTAAAGTGATATTCCAAAGATATTCCCAGCACTTATGAAGCCCCTTTGAACAAACTGCTCACCGTGTGAAAATGATTATAGTCTATACTTACAACTGATTTGATTTGGCTCTGGTCACTTGTGTTAGTTGGGGTAGGTGTTTTGGGCTCTTGATCGAGTTCGATCTCACCACTGGCAAGGAATTCACCCAGTTTTTGCACACTGGAATGAACAGAGAGGAATATTAATGATGCATATTTGCCATGCCGTTATGAAACAATAATATATGGCAATGTATTGGAAAATACAGTGCAATATATTAAATAATATAATATATATATATAGTTTCATATATGTGAGAATATTTTCATACATACATGTGGCAATATACAGTATGTATATATTCTCACATATATAAAACTATATATAGTATCATATATGCAAACACATATGGAGAAATACATATGATGTCTATTACATATAAAATGAAATATATTACAATATATAAGTAAATATATATTATACTACCATACATACAATATATGAAAAGCAGCAATTCCTTATTTATTATACAATATATTGTAATATATTTATCACTATATAAATATATGCAAAATATATGCACTTGTTTCCCATATGTGACATTGTATTATGTAATATATTGCACTATATTTTCCAATACATTGCCATATATTATCGTTTCATAAGGGTGCTGTTTTATCACTGCTCTACAACAGTGTTTCTCCACCCTGGTCCTGGAGGCATCATGCCCTGCACATTTTAGTGCTTTCCCTGCTCCCAGCACTCCTGATTTAACTTACCATCTTACCAACAAGTCCATTCAGAGTTGCAGGAAGTGTGTTAAAGCAGGGGATCCACTAAGGTGTGCAGGGCAGGGTGCCTCCAGGACCAGGGTTGAGAAACACTGCTCTACAATATGCACTTAATATGTACAATATATTGACAACATCTGGAATGTGCATGACGCTAACTGGTGCCCATAACCTTTCAATGCTTGTTAGCTACACTATAGTGCAGTGCTAAACTGAAGAAGTAAACAAACATACTGTTGCTGTCTAATAATAAATAAGTATCTCCAATATGGCAACTTTACAGTAGAGGACAAAATCTATTTTGATTCTAATGCAAGTCAATGGAAACGGAATTTTTCCCAATCAATTTTGGCCCATTTGTGTTGGTCCATTCATCATGAAATGTGCACACAGTGTAAACAGCAGCAGCTGGGTTTTAATGATGCATAAAAATAAAAATCAACAAAAACACATAATAATGTTTTTCTTGGGACAGAGATGATATTTTGGCTTGGAAATGTGCAAATTTGCATTTTTGGCCGAGCTATTTTTCTAATGTCCAGGTTACATGGACTCCTGAAATAGTTCTGTGTTTACTATCAGATGGCATGACAAACATGTATACTGCATGCTATATATGGCACACTGCTGTTACTAAAGCCCCTATTATTACAGTACTGAGACATTAACTTGCCCCCCGGCAGTGCTTTCTGATTGGGCGACCCCTGGCTTTAATACAGAGCTGTTACATAACCGCACAACTGTCATTGGTTCTTGAGTCTCCAGAGACTGTAGTCACCTTACGAGAGCTTTAACCGTTGAGTGCAGGACACTGGAAAGCAGGAAGAGTGGTGTGACCAAGATGTGGAACAGCGAGAGGGAAGCGAAGGCCACAGCAGGCGACAGATCTGTGTCGGCAGAACTGTGCACGTGTACGTGCACCACAAACGTCTGCACAAACAAAATACAAATAAACATGTATATATTCATTTTTACAAAGGATGTTACTGTAATTTTGTCATGCTTCCAGGCTCTCCTCCTGCCTCTGACACCTCCACAGACTACATTTCCCACAGTGCACCATGTCATGACATAATGACCACCTATTACGAGCTGCCTTCCTACCTCTCTGTGCCAGAGTGTTGATGTCATTCACCTGTCTGCATAAATACCCCTCTTGTTTGTCATAGTTCTTGGTGAGGCATTGCCGGTGTAGTTTGCATAGTGGATGGTCGTGATTTCCTGGTTTGCCTATTGTGTGAAATCACATTTCCCTTTTGGAGCTGGCTGGTTTGTCTTTTTGGCTTTGACTCTGGATTGCCCTTTGTGGCTTTGACTCTGGATTGCCCTTTTGGCTTTGACTCTGGATTGCCCTTTTTGGCTTTGACTCTGGATTGCCCTTTTTGGCTTTAACTCTGGATTGCCCTTTTGGCTTTGACGCTGGATTGCCCTTTTGGCTTTAACTCTGGATTGCCCTTTTGGCTTTAACTCTGGATTGCCCTTTTGGCTTTGACTCTGGATTGCCCTTTTTGGCTTTGACTCTGGATTGCCCTTTTTGGCTTTGACTCTGGATTGCCCTTTTTGGCTTTGACTCTGGATTGCCCTTTTGGCTTTGACTCTGGATTGCCCTTTTTGGCTTTAACTCTGGATTGCCCTTTTGGCTTTGACGCTGGATTGCCCTTTTGGCTTTTGCTCTGGATTGCCCTTTTGGCTTTGACTCTGGATTGCCCTTTTTGGCTTTGACTCTGGATTGACCTTTTGGCTTTGACTCTGGATTGCCCTTTTTGGCTTTGACTCTGGATTGACCTTTTGGCTTTGACTCTGGATTGACCTTTTGGCTTTGACTCTGGATTGCCCTTTTGGCTTTGACTCTGGATTGCCCTTTTGGCTTTGACTCTGGATTGCCCTTTTTGGCTTTGACTCTGGATTGCCCTATTTTTTTTTTTTTTTTTTTTTTATTATTATTTTTTAAGGTAGATTTACAGATGTAACAGCATCTTACAAACAAAACATATATACATGATAAAACAATAGAACACACGATCTAAAACAGCTCCCCTTTCCAAGAAAAATAAAAAAAAAACAAATAAGGTTTGAACCCACATTTCGCAACCTGTCTACATTTCTACATTATCTAAGTTCTGTATATAGTCCATAAAGGGTCCCCAAATTTGGTCAAATACTCCCTGTTTATCCTTTATAATATATGTAATTTTTTCTATTGGAAGGTTCTGCAACATTTGACTTCTCCAGTGTGAAATATTTGGTCTAACAGTTTTGGTCCAGTACAGTGCTATTAATTTTTTTGCATTTGCAAACATAAGGTCCAACAGAATCATCTCATACTTACAGTAATTATGATTTTCAGGATATATACCTACTAACAACAACTTAGGATCTAATGGAATAGGTTTTGATATAACCAGCTCACCTGCCTCTCTTATTTCATTCCAAAAAACTTTAATTTTTGAACATTGCCAGACATAATGAAGCAGCGTTCCTTTACACTCTGTGCATTTAATGCAGGTATCTGGTATATTTTTATTATACAGATTTAATTTCACAGGAGTTATATAAGTTCGCATTAACCATTTATATTGTATTAATCTAAGGCGTGTATTTATCGTCTGCGTGTGAATTCCATCACAAGCTGACTTCCAATCTTCTATCGAAATTTCTGTTTCCAGGTCTCCGCTCCAAGCTTGAAGCTTATCTAGTGAACTCTCTGAGGAGCTAGAAAGTAAAATATTATAAAATTCTGAGATGATACCTTTCCTTAAGTGGTCCTCTATCATCATTTTTTCAGTTATAGTTAATGGGGGTTTAAGAAGCGTATTTTTTTGGTTTGCCTTTACAAAACTTCTGAGCTGCAGAAATTTAAAGAAATGTTTTTTATCTAGATTAAAAGTATGTTTCAGTTCTTCGAATGACATCATAATATTAGAATTTAGTGGATAGAAATCCTGGATTTTTCCCAATCCTTTAGATGCCCACATTTTAAAAGTAGCATCTGCTCTTCCTGGCGTAAAGAGCTGGTTACCCCAAATAGGACTAAACTGAGATAGCGAAGTTGATTCTTTTAAAAATTGTCTTACATCATACCATATTTTAATCATATGCTTGACTATTGGATTGCTAGTATGCCTATACAATTTTTTCCTAGTGTCAGAGTATATATACAATGAAAGATGCAATTTTAAGCCATGAGATTCCATATCTATCCAATGAGGTTTATCATTTGTTGAGAAATAAAACATGATGGACCTTAGCTGCGTAGCCCAGTAGTACCATAGTAAATTTGGGCATTTCAACCCCCCTCTGTCATATGGAAGGTACAACAGCGATAGGCGAAGCCTCGCCTTCCTGTTATTCCACAGGAAACTTCAAAATATTTTTTTCATTTTCTGGAATAAATCTGAAGGTGGCGGCAGGGGAATATTCTGAAAAAGGTAAAGTAATTTTGGCAGAACGTTCATTTTTAGGATATTAATTCTACCAATTAATGAGACAGGAAGAGACATCCATCTATCAATGGCCTCAGTAATTTTCCCCAACACGGGATCATAATTAGCATCAACTATTTTTCCTATTTTGGGTACAATTTGTATTCCTAGGTATGTAAACTGATCTACTATATTAAACTGAGTCACTTCAGAATCTGGACTACGTCTTTCGTGTTCATTAAGAAGTAATATTGCTGATTTAGATTTATTTACTGCATACCCGGAAATATCACCAAATTTTTTTATTAATTCCATTATAGCTGGAATCGATTTACTTAGTTTTGTGATAAACAAGATAACGTCATCAGCATAGAGAGATATCTTATGTTCATTTTGTCCTATTGTAATTCCATAAATTTGTGGGTGTGACCGTAAAGCCACTGCAAAAGATTCAATCGCTAATGTATACAGCAATGGAGCCAAGGGGCAACCTTGTCTGCATCCCCTTTTAATAATTATTGGTTGTGAGATATTCCTATTTGTCAGAATTTCTGCAGTGGGTTTATTGTATATTAGTTGTACCCAGCTTCTAAAATTTTTCCCAAATCCAAATTTTTCTAGTACTTTGAAAAGATAGGGCCACTCCACCCCATTTAAAGGCCTTCTCTCCATCCAAGGACAACAAGGCTGTGTCTAAAGCTTCCTTACTATAATTTAAAATATTCAGTACTCTCCTGACATTATGGAATCCCTGCCTTCCAATTATGAATCCATTTTGATCTTTATTAATTATTTCTGGCATTAAATTTTGAATACGGTTTGCTAAAATTTTGCATATTATTTTAAGGTCAGAGTTCAATAGGCTTATAGGCCTCATATTCTCACATTTATTAGGTGGCTTTCCTGGTTTTGGAAGTAGTATAATCAGAGCATCATTCATAGCAGGGGGGAGACTGCCATTTTGAAATGCTTCTAGAAACATTTCAATTAGTGGCTTTAATAGTTTTTTCTTAAATATTTTATATAAGTCTATTGGTAAGCCATCTGGTCCTGCCCTTTTACCTACTTTCATACAATCAATTACACTTTCAATTTCTGCTATAGTAATTTCAGATTCTAAATAGCTTTTACATTCTTCTGAGATAGTTGGTATATCTAATCTTCCCATGAAATCATTAATTTCCTTTGTGTCAGACTTTATTTCTGTATTATACAGTTTTTCATAAAAAATTTTAAAAGCCTCATTAATTTCAGTTGGGTTTATTATTGTTACCCCATTATTTATAATTGACGTAATTGAGTTTCTTGTTTCTAATTGTTTAATCTGCCATGCCAAAAGTTTACCAGATTTATCACCTTGGTCATAAAAGGACTGCCTAAGTCTCAATAGACTTGCTGCAGCTCTAGAAGCAGAGATTACTTCATACTCAGCTTTCAGGGACTGTAGTTCGAGATCTGTTTGTGGATTATTTTCCTGAAAAACTTTTTTTTGCCTGAGAGCTTGTGTAGCTTATAATATGACCCCTAAGAAACGCTTTGAAAGCTTCCCATTTTATACAGGCAGATGTTTGTGTTGTATTTATCTCAAAAAACTCGTCTATCTGTTTCCCCAGGTATTTTAGAAATTCCTTATCTTGCAACCATTTGTGTTGAAAGCACCACCTTAAGGAATTTTTTACTAGTTTACTGTCCTCATATATTAAGCAACAGGGTGCATGATCTGAAATTGCTATAATATCATAGAAGCATTTTTGTATTTTATATAATAGCCCTGTCGATATCAAAAAATAATCAATGCGAGAGTATGTCTTATATGTACTAGAATAGCATGAGTAGGCCTTGCCCTCCTGATTTTTTTCCCTCCAAATATCTAATAGACCTAATTCTTTAACAAATTGTAAAATAACAGCTCGGCTTCTATTATGCGATTTATCACTTCCTTTGGACCTGTCCTTGCTTGGATCCAAAGTGCAATTAAAGTCCCCTGCTATTATGTATTGACCTCCAAGTGTAGAGACAGTAAGAAATAATTTTGAGAAGAAACCTGGATCATCTATGTTCGGACCATATATATTCACCAAATTTAACTTCTCTGACAGAAGTGAGCCTTGAATAATCAAATACCTGCCCATCTTGTCTTTAATTATATTTGCCACTTGAAATGGAACCGATTTGTGAATTAAAATCATAACTCCTCTAGCCTGTGATGTAAAGGGTGCTGAAAACAAATTTCCCCGCCACCTCCTCCTTATTTTAATAATATCTTCATCTACTATATGTGTTTCTTGTAAGAATACGATATTGGAATCCATGTCTTTAAGCCTATTTATAACCTGTTTGATTTTTTGAAGTTTGTGTAGACCCCTACAGTTCCAAGAAACAATTTTAAGCTTTACACTCTGAGACATAACAACTTATAAGTACCTTCATCTCGTGGGTTACTAACAAACCACCTTTCACTTTTAGGGAACTTGAAACATATAAGCACAACATTCAATAACGTACACACTGAACTTGTGTGAAAGAACAACCCCTCTCCCACTTCCAGTGGGAATCCCCCCCCAATAACTCTGACTCCGATTGTTACCATCGGCTGTTCCTCTATATGAGGAACAGTCTAGCCTCCCTCTCGTATGTAACTAGTTGGTGAGAAACTCCAAACAAAAAATCAAAAACATTATGCTGCTTTATAATCACATTAGTCTGCTTGCTTTCAGTTTTGTTTGAAAAAACAATTGGTGTGCTAATCTTAAAATCAATCTAGAGGAAAGAAAGAATTATTACCCTTAGCTAGTATACTAAGTCTTCACCTCTGGCACTTAAGTCTCGTGCCCATCTTGACTGGTTATTAGTCCTCCTTTCCGTTCATAGAGCAATAACACATTTCTCCTTTGGTAAAGTTCCACTCACTGGGGGTACCTTATTGTCTAGCATGGTCATACTGAGCTATCACCTTTTCCTTCCTTGATCCGCTCGGTGAAGACTTGTGCTTCTGTCGGGGTGTTAAAGATGCGCGTTTCGCCGTTAACTGTTACTATTAGCCTCGCTGGTATCATCACTCCGTGTCGGATGCCCAGATCTCGCAGCTGTTGTCGGACAGAGTCGAATTCTCTCCGTTGCTTGAGGACTCCCTCGGCCAGGTCCGGATAAAATCTTACTTGTTGTTTCTTGTAGAAGATGTTTCTCTTTGTCCGGATTGCCTGGAGGACCTTGTGCCTATCTCGATCATTGAGGAACCTCATTATGAGCGTTCTCGGCGGAGCGTTGGCATCTTTCTTAGGGCCGACTCGGTGCGCTCTCTCGATAACTACACGGTTTTCCACCTCCGTCACCTCCTGTATCCAGTTCTCCAAAAAAGTGCAGGCGTCTGACCCCTCAGCTCCCTCCGGCAAACCCACCATCCTCAGATTATTACGTCGGGACCTCATTTCTAAGTCCAGAACTTTCCCCTCAAGCATTGCATTTTTTTTCTCCAGAGTTAGCACTTTAGCATTCAGTTTAGCTAAGTCGTCCTCCACAGCTGCAATCCGTAGTTCAGCTTGAACCACTTGTTCCGTGCAGTCAGTTAACTCCTTTCTGATTTCAGTGAGGACTGACATGATTCCCTCCACTTTGGAGGAAAACTCCGTCCTCAGGCCATCTATTGCTGCCAGTATGGCGCTCACCTCATCTCTGTCGAGCGGTTTTACTGATCTGGTCAGCTTTACCTCGGCCGTGGCGTCGCCAGTATTGCTAACCTCAGCAGCATCACTAGCCTGCTGGGGCGCTCCACTAGCCCCAAAGTCAGTCAGCTTCGCTTGTTTCGGAGTTTTCCCTTTTTCTTTGACTTTTTCTTTGCTTGTCTTGTTAATAGTTGCCATTGCGTCACCCCTTGTAGCAAATTAATGCTTTATAACTTGCAGAGCTAAGTATATCAAAGTTATTTTTCAGGATTAGCAGCAGAACGATATTCACCACGTCCTACATGGTGGCCGCCATAACCGGAAGTCCGGATTGCCCTATTTGGCTTTGACTCTGGATTGCCCTTTTGGCTTTGACTCTGGATTGCCCTTTTGGCTTTGCCCCCTCCTTGTTGGTTATGTCTACTGCCATTGTTGTCAGCTTTTAAATCTATAAGCATCCACTTTGTCCCTATGATGTCACAAATGTAAATGTCTGGCAAATTAAGTTTGTGATAGTAATCCAATAAGAATCTGCATGGAGGTATTGTCTTTACAGTATAATAGTCATAACTAATGAGTGAATGATTTTCTGTAGGACCTGTTCACACTTGTTATTAGCATCTGATTTGCATAGCTAGATGTATAGTTGATAGTGACATGGATCTTCTAATGTCCAGGTTACATGACATAGCTACAACAAGCTCAAGACTGCTTCTGGATCAGCTCTGTGTTTACTCTCAGATTGCATGACAAACATGTTTACTGCATGCTATATATGGAACACGGCCATAACTAAAGCCTCTGTTATTACAGTACTGAAACACAAACTTGCCTGCAGCGCTGCTTTCTGATTGGAGGATTCCTGGCCTTAATACAGAGAGAATTTAAGAATCTAATCCAATATGAATCTGCATGGAGGTGTAATGAGTGAATGGTCTTCTGTAGGCTCTGTTCACACTCAGCATCTGATCATAAGTGCATAGGTCTTGCATTGGTGTCTGCACATCATTGGCGGTTATGTTTTGTGACCAGTAAAAGGTCCCTCATTTATTATATTAGTCTCCTGCTATGTTAGTATATGCCTGACGATGGTGGCAGGGGTTGTTGTCTGTGTAAATGTACAGATGGTGTTTCGATGGTATAGATATCTGTCTCAGCTTATAAATGAATGGAAGATCTTTACATTATGTGGTCATGTTTGGCTAGGGTTGCTGCCCCGTCCCGTAAAATACAGAATCGTCCTTTAGTTGGCAGTTAAATGTTGCGTCCCATATTAAAGCAATATGGGACGCGATTTGTTCAGTATTTCCATAAATGTCCGATACACACGTCTTTCACACACACATAAATGATCACAATCTCTCTCAAACTTCCAACTGGGCTAATGCTACTGGAGTAATGAAACCTGCTAATAGACATGGCACTGCAGTGTGTCCAGCCTGTGACCTTTCAATAGGCACTTCCATGGGATTTAGAGGAAGTGTACTGCATCAATCAACTGATCAAATAAGTGACATGTTTTCATTACCGTGATAAAGCCTGAATAGAGTTTAAGGCCCCGGTTGCTTATTCAGATAGTAACAAATATCACAGGAGCATGTATAGGTATTAAACAAGCAATGCACTCACAGTAAGAACTGCTGCAATAGGAATGGCTGCGTTCATGAAAACTGGAAGGGGAAAACAAGAAACGAAATGAACAACTCCTTAAATAACAGGAAACAATCTGCAGCTCTGCATTTTTAAATCCTCACAAACTTCATATTTTTATTTGCTGAATAATTTATGGTAATCACTGACTATACCAATATGAATATAAGCAGGCTGGCCACTTTATTAGGTACACCTTGTATATACACTCCTTGTATAATTTATCATCTCTACCTCCCATACAGGAGCACTTTGTAGTTCTACAGTCACAGACTGTAGTGCATCTGTTTCTCTGTGTATTCTATTATCCTTCTTTGACTCTGTTCTTTGAAAAAACATCAGGACCACCAGAGAGCAGGTATGATGTGGATGGTGGATCATTCTCAGCACTGCAGTGACACTGACGTGGTGGTGGTGTGTTCGTGTGTGTGGTGGTGGTGTGAGTGGATCAGACACAGCAGTGCTGCTGGACTCACTGTCCACTTTATTAGACACTCCTAGCTTGCTGATCCACCTTGTAGATATACAGTCAGAGACGATAGCTCATCTGCTGCTGCACAGTGCAGTGTTGGACATCCTGTAGTCCTGGTCACAGGACGATGCCCACAGGACGCTTTTGCCTGGATATGTTTAGTTGGTGGACGATTCTCCACCACCACGTCAGTGTAACTGCAGAGCTGAGAATGATCCACCACCCACATAATACCAGCTCCCTGTGGGGGTCCTTACCCTTACATAACAGGGTAACCAAGTATTTAGAGAAACAGATAGACTATAGTCTGTAACTACAAAGTGCACCTCTATGGCAAGTGGTATAGATGCATGTAAGTTTGATTCTTACTTAGACTTATTATTTATTAATCACCATAAGACTAAATATGTGTTATAGAAAAGAAAGAGCAGGAACTAAGATGTCAACAGTGTCTGACAGGAAACATGAATGGAGTGCTGCGTGTGTGAGAGGGATCCTTACTGGAGAGTGATGTATACAGGGCAAAGGCCCGAAGGCTGTTCAGCTCTTTCTGCCGCGTCTCCTCCACGCTAGACCTGAAGATATGCTCCCAGGCATACAGCTTCAGCAGCTTAATGCCCCTCAACAGCTCGTTGGTCTTCTTCAGTCTCTCGCTAGAGTACTCCTGCCACACGTACACACACACACACGCGCACATGCACGCACACACGCACGCACACGCGCACACACACGCACGCACACACGCACGCACACGCGCACACACACGCACATGTTCACATACACACACACACATACACGCACACACATGTACACGCACACCCACCCACACGCACGCACACGCACACACGCATGCACACACACACACGCATACACACACATGCATGCACACGCACACACATGTACACGCACACACACATACACGCACACCCACGCACACACGCACACACATGTACACGCACACACACGTACACACACACGCACACCCATGCACACACACACGCACACACACACGCACACACACGCACATGCACACACACGCACACCCATGCACACACACACGCACATGCATGCACACGCACACACACACGCACGCACACACACACGCACACACACATACACACACGCACGCACGTACACACAAACACACACACAGAGACACACAGACACACACACACATTTAGACATAGAACCCAAGTAAACAAAACATGCTTTTAAAATGATCTAATTATTTATTGAAGGTTGAATATTAACTCTAACCTGCCCTATGAGAAAAGGGTAATTGCCCCCTTTGGCTACTAAATCAACCAGTTAACCAAAATCAGTTGACGGCTGGGTTAAATTTCACTAGCCACACCCAGACATGATCACTGCCAGACCTGTTCATAGATCACCTATATAGAACCTGTCTGGCAAAGTGAAGCAGCTAGAAGAGCTCTGAAGGCAAAACATCATGCCAAAACAAAGCTGTTTAAATGCACCAGCCTGGAAAGAGTTTCAAAGCCATTGCTAAGACTCTGGAACTCCAGAACCACAGTGAGAGTCATTATCCACAAACGGAGAAAACTCTGAACAGTGGTGAACCTTCCAGGAATGGTTGGCCTACCAAAATTTTTGCCAAGAGTGCACTGACCACTCGTCCAGGAGGTCATAAAAGAACCCAGATGAACATCTAAACAAGGTTAGTGTTTACAATTCCCTAATAAGAAAGACACTGAGCAAAACTGCTAACCACGCTCCCATGTTATTGCAAGATGTCAAACCGCATGCTGCCCAGAAAGAACTCCTGTATGCCAAAAAGCATTTAGATGATCCCCAAGACATTTGGAATAATATTCTGTGAGCTGATAAGTCAAAGGCGGAGCTTCTAGAAAGACATGTGTAAAGCTAACATCGCATTTTGCCATAAGAACATCACACCAGCAGTGAAACATGGTGGTGGTAGTGTGATGGTCTGGAGCTGCTTTGCTTCTGCAGGACAACATAATAGATGGAACCATGAATTCTACTCTCTTCTCAGGCCTACCTACTGTGAATATAGGGCGGTTTCATCATGTTTGGAATACAGATGATAGAAGGTGTGTCGTTCTCACCAGTGTGCTTTTCTGGGCTCGAGAGAGCTGCGTGGCCACAAAGTACTGCATGGGGGCTAGAACAGCGATCACTGCTGCTCCAATCAGGGCACTGATCCCCAACAGGTAATACAGCAGCATCACACCTACAGTGATCTGGAAAAAAAAGATATTGTGATGAATCAAATATACAATATAATGTTGGGTGTTTCTAATAAATTTGTATCAAGTAGGTCATTTTATTAAAGTGGCCACAGAGTAAAATTATATATAGGTGCTTCTGATAAAGTGAGCAGTTGGTGGAAAAAAAAGATAAAGTGGCAAGCCAGTGAAAGAACAAGGTAGGTATTTCTAATAAAGTGGCCAGTGAATGGAAGTACAAGGTAGGTGTTTCTAATAAAGTGGCCAGTGAATGGAAGTACAAGGTAGGTGTTTCTAATAAAGTGGCCACTGAGTGAAAGTATGATGTAGGTGTTTCTAATAAAGTGGCCAGTGAATGGAAGTACAAGGTAGGTGTTTCTAATAAAGTGGCCAGTGAATAGAAGTACGAGGTAGGTGTTTCTAATAAAGTGGCCAGTGAATGGAAGTACAAGGTAGGTGTTTCTAATAAAGTGGCCAGTGAGTAGAAGTACATTGCAGGGATTTCTAATAAGTGGCCAATGAATGGAAGTACAAGGTAGGTGTTTCTAATAAAGTGGCCAGTGAATGGACGTACAAGGTTGGTGTTTCCAATAAAGTGGCCTGTGAGTGGAGGTATGGAGTATGTGGTTGTAATAAAGTGGCCAGTTAGTGGAAGTACAATGCAAGTGTTTCTAATAACGTGGCTAGTGGTTGAAAGTATGATGTAGGTGTTTCTAATAAAGTGGCCAGTGAGTGAAAGTACAATGCAAGTGTTTCTAATAAAGTGGCCAGTGAATGGAAGTACAAGGTGGATGTTTCTAATCAGGAAATAAGAGGGAGAAGGTAGGTGTTTCTAATAAAGTGGCCAGTAAGAGGAAGTATAAGGTTGGTGTTTCTTGAGAGTGAACCTCATTTACAACATACATTCTCTCTCTGTTTTTTTTATCAGACCTTAACAATGGATTTGATTGACAGTATGAGATAAATACATAATGAATGCCTGCTGGTGATCTGACCTGTACCGGCATTGCCCACAGGTTGGGACACAGGAAGAAGAACCACATGAGCTGGTCGGTGTCTCTGGCCACCAGGTTACAGATCTGAGAGACGGTCATCTCTCCCATTGACATGTTGGAGGTGCACAGACGCATGATCTTATTATAGATCTTACACTGAAAGGACAAGCATATGACAAGCATGACTCACCTGTAATATAGAATCACGAATCACTCAACTAGAACTATAGAATCACGAATGCAATCAAATGAAAAACGAGGGGAATTTAAAATGCTGAGTAAAACCTGAATGGCTCCTCTGAGTTTAATGCCAGTCTCTATGGCTACATAGTAGGAGGCCTGAAGGAAGGTCCTCTGGAGGAGCAGAGCCAGGAAGAGCAGCACGGCCAGCACGTAGGCGTTCGCCAAGAAGGCTTGAGAGGAAATGAAGTGGACCCCGAGCACCTTGACCTGCAGACCACAAGACGTGACAAGATGCTTTTTCAGCTAATCCTTTAACATCACGTATGCATTGGCAATATTGACGTCCGCTGCTCAGCGATAATGACAGGAATAAGAAGTTATGCTTCCATCTTTACAGCGCTGGGTTCTTTAACCCCTTAAACTGTGGGTCTGTTATGAACCTCAAGGCTTTTTAATGCAGTTCCTATCATTTATTACTCAGTAACGTCTGAATGAGAACACTAGGCAGTAGGGCTGCCCTGTAGAAGTCGACGAGTCGAATCGTCAGTCGGAGAACCTTCAAGTTGACTGAGAACCTTCAAGTCGACTGAGAACAGTGACCTTTTCTTTCCAACTTTAAGGATGTAAAAAGACTTTTTAATAATTTTTAAAAGAGGAATAATAAATATATATATATAAGTTCTAGCTGTTGAAGGAAGCTAAAGCTGTGAAGCTGAGAAACATGAGGGGAGCGATGTCTTAGAAAAGGTCTGGAGTCTGGAGGAGGTTTTGAAGAAGAGAATCCGAACAAATTAAACCAAATTCTGCTCGTCATTCAGTCAGACATCCAACACTGCTTCAAACGAGTGAGCTGACTTTCATTTTAGACATAACGGCTGTTTGCGGTGAAGGAATAACGAACTGAAAATGTTTGTTTTATTATAATTCCATTATTTTAGAACCTAAATTACAGATATGTTTATTTATTCGTCTACAGCTGAGATTATCTTTATTTAAGGATGAGTACAGTCACATAATACGCCTGCTGATAAATGAGAGATAATTATTCCAGCGAGGGTAATATAATAATTAAACGGTTTCAGGTCCACCATTCTTCTTTTCATCTAAAAATAATTTAAATATGGACTAATCAGGTTTTATAGTAGTTCATTACTTATGAGAGATGAAAGACGAAGGGTCCTCCTACTGAAGAAGCTGTAAGTGTCACGCTTCCGGGTTTTCCCTGTTCCCGTGCTTCTCCGGACTCAACTTCCCAGAGGGCAACGCTTGATGACACCACGCCCGCGTCCAATCCGCTTCGTTCTCCATCACCGGAGTTTTAGCGGACAGCTGAACCTAATTTACGCCCTCCATTTATACCTCTCCACGCCGCTTCAGCTGTTGTGAAGCTTTGCCAACGTAGTTAGCAATCCTGAGCCTTCTTTCTGTGTATTATCTCTTTCCTGGTTCTTGATCTCTTTTCTGTTGTCGACTACCCTTTTGCCTTTTCCTCCTAACTTGATTGCCTCCGCTATTTTGCTTTCGACTTTGCCTGCCTCGACTACGTTTTCTAGCCCTACCCCTGTTGCTGTATCTGCATTGCTGCTTAGTTTGTTCACTTCCCTGTTCAATAAACATTCTGCCTTGACTTTTAACTCTGCAAGCGTCTTTTGCCCTGACACTTAGAAGTGAGATTAAAAAGACTATAAGCTATAAGCGCTAATGTTTAGCATAAATACGTGCTGCTGCCCGACGCTGTATCCTGTAATTAAAGGCTCCAGTTCAGATCGATCATCATATGCCACTCTTTTAGTTCAGGTATGTTCCTGTGACTCTGCTGACTTTCTAAATGAGGAGGACATCAGATTTGAACCGTATGCAGATTGATTTAGTGATCACGAGATAATGTACATGGAGAAAAAAACATGAACGAATAGTCGAATCGACGGCCAGGATGGGTCAATCGGGCACAGCCCTACTATGCAGGGTATGTAGTTAAGAGTGCAACACTGGACGAGTTTAAACAGTGAGCTTATTGAATTGAATTCTGATCCTAATTAACATTTGTTGTGTATCTAAGTTGGTAAATAAGTGCAAATGTCTCTCAAATATCTCTGTCTGAACAAAAACTCGTATCTCCAAAATGTTAACCTTACAGAGGAAGGCGACTTGGTTTACTTCTAATGTTACCAAAGTAACCAGATTTGCCAAGTAATGTTGGGCCATTTTCATTCGGTCCGTTCATCATGAAATCTAAATGCAATGTCAACAGCAGCTATAGAAAAAAGTGAACGCACAGTTTAAACTTGTTGCTAGCCGGTTGCTAGGTGTCGTTAAAAATAAATGGGAGTGTATGGGAGGGATCAATTATGGATTAGAGTTTTGGGATCTGTCAAGAGGGAGTACATGCAGTACATTGGTGGCTGCTGGGTTGAGGAACCAGTATGGCTTGAATGGGGCTGACGAAGAGTAGGACTCTATGGGAGGAAAAAGTGAAGGGGGCGAGAGGAGTGTGTGGGTCAGACAAACACTGAATCCATGCTTAGGGGTCTGCCCTGAGATGTTTGTGAAACGGTGTCTATCAGTTGTGCAGAAGCACATCAGATAGGCATGTACTTTTCCAGCCCATTCATCCTTAATGGGAAATAAAAAACGGTTTTCCAAAAAATGGAAAATTCAAGCACACCATTCCTGGTCAGACTAAACATTCTGGAGTTGGAATGAGTAAGTGTTCACATAAACTCATGTCAAACATGGTTATACTGGTAGATCCGTCCATGATGACCAGTACTTCACATATTGACTTTCTCTGTTGCTCAGCATGAGCATAAAAGCTTTAAGGCTATTCCTGTGAATAGAGATGCGGCTGCACAGGACCTTAATCCAGTCTTAATCAATGGCAGGGTCTGCACTCTGTGAAGTCTGACTCATTAAAGTCTATAGTCTTATCGATTAACCCTGCTGCACTGCAAATGCAAAATCTTTCACAACTTTGAATTTATATAAAGTCTTATTGGCAAATTTAAACAACCCAGATCAAATAAGCAAACACATCCTCTAAGAGGACGTCTCATTTTCTACATGGAATTTGGCCAAAGACAGGACTTTAATGTAATTGGTTGCTGTACATAAGTAGCTTTACTGAACTATTTCCATTTTGAATGACTTTGTACTTTAACTCCACTACAGTTCAAACTCTGATATCTGACTGTTTACTCCATTATATTATATGAAACTTGTTGTTCCTTTCGACTTATGTGTGCATGTA
This sequence comes from Prochilodus magdalenae, assembly GCA_024036415.1. Classification (NCBI taxonomy): domain Eukaryota; kingdom Metazoa; phylum Chordata; class Actinopteri; order Characiformes; family Prochilodontidae; genus Prochilodus; species Prochilodus magdalenae. Next base: position 17,844 of record JAMWET010005359.1, on the reverse strand, counting down.
AGAACGTAACATGTCAAAACGAAACAAGCTTATTCATGGATTCATAGCATCCATGGAAATATCCATTTCAGGCCTGGACTACAGCAAGGACCACCTGGAGGAAGGCAGGTAAAGCAGGATGGGGTTAGTAAACAGGTCAAACACATTGTTCCTGACTTTGAGAGTAAGTAGACCACCGTATAGAAAGATGTACACATGCACGTGTGACTGGCGAGCCTCTTTTTCTGACTGCATACAAACACTTATTCCTTCTATAATAAATTAGTGCTGGCTGGTTTATGTTTATGAACAGAGACCCACGGTGGCCGGGAATGCGAAACAAGCAAACATTTCAGAAATCAAAATTACAAACATAAAACCATATTTACATATGAAAAAATTACATTCAAGAAAACAGCATTATGAAAGCAAAAGCTATTTCACAAGGTGAAACACTTTTACCAGTACAGAAACACTTTCACAAACTGGGAATTCTGACAGGAAGGTTGGGTCTAACACACAGGAAGTGCTTGTTCACAGTGCATTCAAACTGTTCACGGTGGGAGAGTGAGTGCAGTTTGAGATGGTGACGGCGTTAAAGCTCGTTTTGTCTTTTTTGTGGCACGTTTATCCAGCTGGCACGTTTTAGTTTCTCCTGTGGAAGGTCTTTAGAGTGTTTAAAAGAGCAGACGGAGGAAAGAGACGAACAGGCCACGTCTAAACCGCCTGTAGTTGGTTATGAACCACTGGTTATCCTCTATAGCTAGTGTTACAGCCCCCTTACTTCCCTTACCATTTCTGTTCATCTCTTCCTTCAAAACAGTTTGATTGACGAGGGCCCGCTACAAGCTCTTCCTATGTGTTAAGACTTCCCCTTTCTTCAGAATTCCCAGTTTGTAAAGTGTTTCTGTACTGGTAAACGTGTTTCACGCCTTGTAGAATTGTTTTTATTTTTGTAATGTAGTTTTCTTGGCCACCATAGAGACCTACAGATGCAAAACGTAAAGGAAAACTCATTTGTGATCCCGTTTTTTAAACCTTTTACATTTTTTTAAACTTAAACGTATAACTAAGTTTCAAATAAGTCTTAAATTGAACATTGCTTGTTTGGAAAAATTGTTTTACAGTTCTAGCTAATGGAACCTGTTCTCCTTCAGGGTTCTGTGCTTATGATCTTTTTAATAGACATCAGTCAGACTAATGAATGAGCTTCTATTAAAGACTGGTGGACTGAGAGACACTAGAGTCTCTTCACCTACACTGAGCTGATTAAGAGTCTCGCTCTAGAATTAATAATAGAACGTTAGAACCATAATAAATCATGCTGTAAATCATGAAGGTAAATAAAGGTAAAACCCACACACTTAATATACATAGGTTTGCTAATGCTAATCTTAGCAGTGTGCCCTGTAAAAGATTAGATTACAGCTACCGAATGGACAGGGGGATAAACACAACACTAAACAAACCACTTCCTACTACCATCCGTCTTTTCTTACACCAGTTTAATACACTGTGTCTTATTTTGAAACATCACTACTGATGTCTTTTGACAATTTTCCAATTATAGAACCATCTACTCAACTCTTCACATTTAGTCCCATCTACTCTACACACATTTCATACTTTAAATAAAATATTTTCTATATTAATATGAAATTATTTCTGAGAGCTGGTACATTTCTACCTACACTGATTAAGTAATAACCCAATAAAAACGACAACCACATTTTGTTCCCAGCCCGTGATCCCCCCAGCCCCGCCATATTAATGGGTGGAGAACAGCAGTACCGGGGCTTTGATGGTGTGGTTGTCACGGCTGATGTGATGAACGATGCCAGAGATGCACAGTGGTCCGGCGAAGCCTAGCAGGTCAGCCAGAAAGCGGAAGGTGATGCTGAGGAGCAGAGGCCTGCCGAAAGCCTGCCGCAGAGCATGCCATATCCACCGTGAACCAAACGTCGGGGTAACACCTCTCTCCTGTACAACAGCACACAGGCAAACACACACATCATGCAGGTTGGCAGGTTGTTATATCTGGCTTTGGAAAACCATCAGGTGAACTGACGTATTCTATTCTATAATGCCTATGATAGAGATCGATCTGCTATGTATCGGTATTGGCCAATCTTTAACCCAATGTATGATCTGATCAGTAAGCTTAAACATATGAGCCATATATTACAAGGTAGGAATTGCTGCAGCCCATTGGTCACATCTTATCCAGAGCAACTTACAAGGTTAATCATATTACAGGTAGGCCAACGTAGTGTTAGGAGTCTTGCCCAAGGACTCTTATTGGTGTAGCACAGAATAGTCACCCAGACCAGGAATCGAACTTCCATCTCCCAGAGGGTGTGGTATCTCCCTGGTGGGAAGTGCTTTTATCTGCTGAGTCACACCAACCACAAACAGAGATGATATACAGGGACCGGGACTTAAACCAGGGATCTTCCGTGCAGGAGGTGTAACCACTACTCCACAAGGGTAGTGGAGGGCCCTTCATGCATACACGTGGTCAGTCTGGTAGATTTCTTACCATATTTGACTCGGACATGTGTAAAATGTATAACACTAATGTTTCGCATGGGGGACGCAAAGTAAGGACCTTCTCGCACCACAAACCTGATATGACACTTGAGAGCACAGTACAGTGAGTATCATAAGACTGCACCATCAAAGACGACTGATGGTGTGCTCACCTGTTTCTGGTAGACGGACGACAGCAAACCAGATACTGCATTGTAGCTGCAATGGGAAATTCCCCAATAGGAGGCAAGATTCCAGACTGGCGTAGTAAATGGAACGGCCCTATAGGAAATTAAATTTTCCAACTTTTGTTGCTGTAGCAACAAACAATCGCAGCTTTTATAGCATCCCAGTTGTCTTTTACATAACTTCAATGTCAAGCTAATGCCAATTAGCCCAATCGAGCAGTGATACTTATCTATTAAACACAATATATGCAATCCTGATAACTTTTGATGAGGTAGTTGATGGTACAAAAAGCCGAGCCTTCCACAGACCAACAGGCGATAGCGCCTGCAACATCTATGCTGATGTAAGAAATTACAGCCGTAGATGTTATCATGACACATATAATAGTGACTCACTGATGACTTGGTATGGATTAACACCTGTAAACAAACAGACTTCTTATTAATCTATAGATTTGGAAGTCTTAACCAACATTTACTGCTCATTCACACTCACTATGCTGAAGGCATATCAACAAAATGGACCAACAAAACAGACATGAACTGTATATTATAGCTACACTGGAAAAGAGTTAGCTCATGAGCTTTACTGGAGTTCAACAATCAACATATAATACGCATCCAGATCCATATCCCAAGCAACCGCCATCTGCAGCATGGACAGCAGCTAGACGGACTGGGAATGGCTGGGAAGGTCCTGGTAGGCTGTCACTGATATATGGTATCCATATGCAGTGATGCTGATCCATAGGAGTGCTGACAATCAAGCACACAAAATGCTCGTTTAGGTTATTTTAACCAAACTACACCGTGATCCTGCTGGAGATCCATAGAGGGGGCCTGGAGCGAACTCACACCTGGTAGGGTGTCACAATTAATGCTGGACTGGCGGTCCCACAGATGCTCAGTTGGGTTATTTTGACAAACTACACTGTTGAGTCACATTATTATGACCACCAGCTAATATCCAGAGTAACTGCTGAGTGCAGCACAGACAGCAACTAGAGGGGCCTGGAGCGACTCAGTAAGGTCCTGGTAGGTTGTCACAGGTACTTGGATCCATGCTGACTGCAGTGATCCTGCTGGATCCATAGAGTGAACACGACAATCAAGGCGGTCCCACAGATGCTCAGTTGGGTTATTTTGACAAACTACACTGTTGAGTCACATTATTATGACCACCACTGTACTCAGTAAGGTCCTGGTAGGTTGTCACAGGCTCAGAAGTCTTGGTCATGCTTTTTCAGCCAACGTCGGACAGTTTTAGTCGTGTGACATGGCACACTCTCTTGCTGGAAGTTTCTCTCTGCCCCAGGGAAGGCTATCAGCATGTGTGGGTACATGGGTAGGTGATCTGCGATGACCCTTAGCCAAAAGTAAATCCAGCCGCACTCCTTATATACCCAAGCCAGCTGACCGCTCATGACACTGACTTTCTTCATGAGCTAGGCGCTGCAGCTGTCGAAAGTAATAATAGCACATTTTGGTCATTCATGTCCCGTGTTTACGTAATGCTTCCAAAACTTCCAAACTCTGCACTTGGACCTGTTCGGGCTTATGTAAGCAGCTTAGAGTGCCGCCTTACAAGGAACCCTACGTCACAAAGGATGAAGAATGAAAGACAGTTCTCCAGTTTTTTGTGCTCCACCCCATCACTCCTCCACCCACCACATATACACATATACACAAAAAAAACACCATAAACATCAGTTAAAGAACAACAAAACACAGCTATGCTGTTCTATACTGAGCAAACAGGAGTTTTCAGTCAGCTCTGTGGGGCTAGTCCGCATGCACATCATTGATTTGGCTTCGGCTTAATCCTGTGTAACATCTGCTGAGTGCAATACGACTCTCACCGTGATTATCTCCCTTTCAGCATCATGGGAAAACACAAAGCAATTCCAGAAACTAGTTCTGCCTGTATTTGTCATATAGTCAGAATATTAGGCCTAAGCAGTATACTGCACCTGGGCTGTACCAGCGAAACAGAACAAGAAATGAATGCGCTGTGCCGTTTTAAAAATGTCAGATTTCAGACAGTTTGTGATCAAAAATAGAAATATTGTTACAAACACATTTAAAGATCATTTCGGTTGGTAGTGGCAACCACACTGTAGTGTTTTATCACATGTGAGAGTTGAAAACCCTCAGTGTACTATTCTGTTCTATTCTGTTATGCATGTTGTCGCTCTCCTCAAAAAGTATCTCAGGTTTTGCTGATTTTTTGGTAAGTCATTCTAACCCAGCAGCTGTCTGTGTGACTGGTCATGATGACTGGACCAACGTGTTTGGAATAAAATGCCTTTCTATAATTTAGATTGACAGTAATAAACATTTTGACCTCTCTTGGTAAATTATCTATTTTGGCAATACTTGTATTTTGTTGGAGAGTGATGATATATGAGATATTATTATACCAGTATTTGCAATATTTCATAATATGCCATATTTTGTGCAACACTACTACTAATAATACTAATAATAATAAATATTTATTTATAGAGACACTTTCATAACTTTCAGACAGTTGAGGGAGGAATGCTAATAATAATGATCATGAATAAACCATATATATTTATATACAGATTTACATAACAGATTTGTTTGTTTATTTATTGAGTCTGTAAACTAGTCCTGCAGTTTTCGAGATATCGACACCTTTCCAACTCCAAATTGTTTGGTCTGATCACGAATGGTGTGCTTGCATCCAGCTTTGATCAGATGTATAGTTTCCAAATAGCAACACATATTTCTGGATTTTTTTCCTATTAAGATTAAATGGGATGGAAAAGTACATGCCTATTTACTGTACTTGTGCTTGACCTATCCCAGGGCAAACCTCCATTCGTGATTTCAATGTTGCTTCGACCCTCATTCGTCTGCTGGTTTTTTTTTCCAACCCTCTTTCACTCTTTACAGTCCCAATCATTTTCATCTCCACCAAAACTCTATTGTCTCCTTTAACTTCCAGCCACCAAATAGCATGTGCTCACTACAGTAGATCCCCAAACTCTAATCCACAGCCATACTGACCTACACTCCTCTATGTGTCGTTTATTCATTCCTCGATCCCACCACAGCAACCACAGCCTAGCAGGAAGTGGGAACCATTTAAGCTGCACAACATTTTGCTTTTCCTTCAGGAAATAATTTTGCTGTAGTTTTAGGCATATGGACATCATGTGGACACAACACTGGAATGTGTTTTCTGACTGGGAATAGTGTGCTTGTATACAGCTACACTATACTTGTATACGGCTATACTTGTATAAAATTTACATAACTATTTTTCCCAACATTTTTCCCATTAAGAATGAATGGGATGGTAAAAATTAAACGACCTTCTATTGTTCTTATACTTGACTGACAGCCATGGTTATGAACGCACTTTCTAAGAGCCGACCGCCAAGTGTAAATTCAGTGTTGGTCCAACCTGTACTCGTCTTATTAGCTTTTTTCTTTATCCCTCTTTCTTCCCATAGAGTCTTATTCATTTCTGTCCCTACATAAACCCTATTATTTCCTTTGCCCAACAGCCACCAAACTGCATCTACCCTGCAGGTCTATTTTTGATATGTGGCACGAGTGGCATGTCTGTAGTTCCTAGGTAGAAGCAGTAATGAATTCTAGTTCTTAGGCTATTATATATATTATATTATACATATATATATATATATATATATATATATATATATATATATATATATATATATATGATCTAGACCAATTATGAAATCTTTAGATCTAGTTTAGATCTAATTTTTTAGAAAGGTAGTAAAATATATTTTGAGTTGGTTAATGTTGTGAACCCACATACATTTTCCACTTTTCATACAACTGTACATCATATTTTGTTGAAAACCAGCAACAGTCATGGCTTTTTTATAGTTTATGTCTTTATTGGTGATTTCCTTTTGGCATCTACATAGTGTATTTAGTCATTTCGTACTCTACTCAGCTCTCGCTGTAAAAAACAGTATGAGTTTATGTCAACAAATGAGTTTAATTCAAGATTGTTTAACATTAGATATGGGTTTTTGCTATGCCACCCTATTACAGCCTCAAGTACCTTTTGTGCATCGAAGGCCTTCCGTAGCTTCTGGTAGTTGGTGATGGCTCTCATGGCTATGGGCAGCTTCCCGATGATTTTCAGGTCAATGGGTCGTCTATGGGCAGACGTGATGAAGGTGTTCATCCACCAGTATGTGCTTTTAGACAGTAGATTGACGAAGGGCTGGAGGAAGCGGACCCCCAGGTCCTGCAGGTCCTTGGGTGGCTTCAGCTCGGTGGGATGAGCGAAGAACACGTAGCGCTGGAACGGCACCAGATGGAAGAAGGATTACTCGCACGCCGTCAGCATACCAGCTAAAGAGGTCATTGATATGGACACCAAAACCAGTGCTACTGATCCACCGACAAAATGCATTTCACTGGGATCACAGATGAGCTGCCTTTCAGTAGCCTAGCAAACTGGACTATGCACTGTTGGGGCCTTAAGGGCTGCAGCCGGGCGTATTATGCGTAAGGGAGGAATGCTAATGATAATGATAATGATAATTAATAAACAATATAAATTTATATATAGATTTAGATAACAGATTTATTTATTTAGGCTGTAAACTAGCCCTGCAGTTTTTCAGATATCCACACCGTTCCAACTCCAAATTGTTTGGTCTGGTCACGAATGGTGTGCTTGCATCCGGCTTTGATCAGATGCATAGTATCCACATAGCAACACATATTTCTGGACTTGGTTCCTATTAAGATTAAAAGGGATGGAAAAGTGCATGCCTTTTTACTGTACTTGTGCTTTTCAGTGGCCTAGCTAACTGAACTGCACACTGTTGTGGCTTTGAAGGACACCAGCCGGGAATGTAATGAAATCTGAATGAGAATACGCATGTAAAAATGTGAAACTGTGTCACTGTTCATGTATCCGAAGATGATTCTGAGTGGTGCACTGGGAGAATGAAAGTTCAAGCTACAGAGATGCCACAGCCATTTGTTTCCAGGGGTCCAGAAGATTGTAATTGGCCTTGTTCTCTCTGAATGGGACAGGTGACCTTTTCATACCCAATGTGATGCTAGCTAACACAGCATCTGAAGTGTCAGTGTTCTCTTCAAAGCGTGTTGAGCTGTCCAGTGATGTTGGATAAAGGGTAGTTGAAAGATAAATGGAATGTTTGGAATGTAGAACTCCAAAGGCAGCTTAATGTAGTTTGCACTTCCTCTAGTCCATTGACTTTAATCATGACACTAAATTTATTTTTTAAAAAATTACCTGTAAAATCATCATCATTTTGGAGATACAATGTTTTGTTCTGACCACAGAAATAAGCAAGTGAGTGGGCAGTCTGGGTAGATGTTTATTTCAGGAAATGCATATTTCTAATTAAATTTATTCCTTCTTATCCTCTTGGTACACATTGTTTACAGACACTAACATGGTTTTAACTCCAGAATGTTTGTTCTGATTGGGGAGAGTGTGCTTATGTACTGCCTGGTAGGCTAATGTTATAATCCCACTACAGTACATCTCTCACTTTCAGACAGCTGCACATCACATTGCGAGAAAACTAGCACCAGTCCTGGCAGCAAGTCAAGTTTTTATCGGTGATACAAGGTTTTGTCATATACAAATGAGTGGGCATCCCTGGTCACATATCAATGAGCTGATTTTCTGAGTGAAAATACGTAAACACTGTAGTCCTCTATAGACTTCTACACACTTCTGGATACACACCATTACTGTTTACTGCTAGAGTTATTATGCGTATTGTAATGTCCCATGGATGCCTGGAGGAGGCAAGCATGGAGCACCACTGTTAGTGCTGTGGCAGTCTTAAAAAAGACTATAAATGATGAATATAGTTCGACTGATTAAGGTTAAACGTGTGTATAGGTGTTGGTTGTCCTACTCTGTACTGGACTGTGGGGCTGTTTGCTTGATTTTACAACAAAATGACTGTTCACACAGATGCAAAATAAATGCAGTTTGAAATGTATAATGCAAAAACACTAAAGCTATATGCTGCTCATTCTCATTATGTTGAACGAGGTTTCCTTCTATAATTCTATAAACTCACAAGAATAGCTGTAGCGGACACAAGATAAGAATCAGCCGAGACTGGATTTTGCTCCACACACATGTTCGCCCAATTTTGGCTTTGACTTTGGCCAATCTGTCTTTCAATGCTGCTGTTACACCTGGGCCAAAATGTTTGCATCACGCATCGTGCCAAATAGTGAGATTCCTCCTACTACTTCTTACTAAATAGATGACTTTGTTTTAATGTTTTTACTTTTTTAATTAAAGTAAATAAAATTTTAAAATGTTGTATTATTGTGATTTTGAAATAATGTTTCAATAAAATTAAATTATATATATATATATATATATATATATATATATATATATATATATATATATATATATATATATATATATATTGTATATAATTAAATTTTATTGAAACATTATTTTCAATAAAATTAAATTATATATACAACTCACAACACAGATCGGCCAAAGTCAAAGCCATAATTGGGCGAACATGTGTGTGGAGCAAAATCCAGTCTCGGCTGATTCTTATCTTGCGTCCACTACAGCTATTCTTGTGAGTTTATAGAATTATAGAAGGAAACCTCGTTCAACATAATGAGAAGTAGCAGCATATAGCTTTAGTGTTTTTGCATTATACATTTCAAACTGCATTTATTTTGCATCTGTGTGAAAGGTCATTTTGTTGTAAAATCAAGCAAACAGCCCCACAGTCCAGTATAGAGAAGGACAAACAACACCTACACACATGTTTAACTTTAATCAGTCTAACTATATTCATCATTTACAGTCTTTTTTAAGACTGCCACATATGTATATATATATATATATATATATATATATATATATATATATATATATATATATATATATATATATATATATAAATTTAAATAAATATAATAAAAATAATAATACATATAAATATAATAAAAATAATAAATAAATATATATATATATATATATATAAATATAAAAAATATTATATGTTATATATATATATATATTATATATCGTTTAAAATGCCAGTTTGGCCCAGTAAATGAACAATAAAGGTTATTATTTATGTTACAATTTTGGCTCTTATAAAGTTCTTGGAATGTGTTTCATAGGTACGTTTTTAAAATTAAAAAATGGCCCTAAATTGGCGCATCCCTACTATTCAGTATAAACACAGATTGCTGTGTTGATGTAACATTTCTGTTTATGTGGATGTGATGTCAACATTCCAGCTGGTAAATTCAGTCCATTTCATTTCAATATGGTCACGTAACTGCAGCATAATGCATTTCAACACAGTCCCATTTTCTGCCCATCTAGAGCTTGGGTTATAACTGCACAGTCAGATCTAAAATCGTCGTAGACGATTACCCAGCAATCCCAAAACCACAACCTCTATTCACCTCAACCTCAGCCTGCTAAACGGCTTATACGTTAGGGCAAAAGCGAGGGATTTATACGCCACCCCCAGCTCTGGCGGGAAGGACAGATGCAGGGTTTGAACCATCAGTCAGACATGACAAAACAGACAGATGAAATAGATAAAGCGCAGCTACTGCGATGCCACTGTTCTCTTAATCCTGCGTAGATGCGAAAGGCTTTCTGTGGATGCAATTACGTAATAGAGAGAGAGGATCATAGTGGACATCATAGGTAAGTGTCCTTGCCCTTCCATTTGTCTTGTGACACGAGTGGCTTATCATAATTTGGATGATACAGCTTCACTCAGAGCCTGTTTAGTGATGACCTTTAACCCCTCAGTATAAGAATAAATGGGATTCAGAGGTTTTTGTCTTTAAACATGGTTAATAATGTTTACTAAGTGTTGTATATAATATGTAGAACAGGTAGAATGAAAAACTTCTGTGAGTTTTATGAAAATAACGGATATATCCGCCCACAAATCCATTACAGCTATTCTTGTGAGTTTATAGAATTATAGAAGGAAACCTCATTCAACATATATGGCAGCATATAGCTTTAGTATGTTAGCATTATACATTTAAAACTGCATTTATTTTGCATCTGTGTGAAGCGTCATTAACATTAGAGTAATGACTAAATTCTATTTTCCTGTGTTTTCTAATCTGGATCTAGATTTGATCTGAAAAATTATAACATTTTAAAGGTGCAATCTGTAAAATAAAAGTTAAATTGTCAACAAAATGTGAAGACACAAAATTTTTCACTGTATATCAAAGACATCTATGCATCATGTAAGAGAGGTGTCCACTGATGCCCTGGTCCGTCCTGTCCTGCAATACCACTTAATACCTCAAGAGGCAACCCTGAGTCACAGTAGCATTAAGTCCAACCTAAGAGGATGAAGAGGTAGCACTCCTTCCCTGATGGAATTTTCTAACTTCTTGTCAATCATGTTAAAGGCCCTGATCCCAGTCGGTTAGATCATTAAAAGACAGGAAACCAATGAAAGGAAGCATAAACCGCAATGATGGCTGAAGCTCTTGGCAAGAGCCTGTTGCTGCCCACTCCCAGCATGAAATCACATTTAGTCGTACACAAGAAGTGATATCGGTAGAAGCAAAACAAGCTAAATAAGAGTTAGCATTGCCACCACCCCTGGAGACGCTCTTAACAAATCCATATAAAGCTGAACTCACAATGATTCTTCCAGACTAGTATGTAAACAGCTGTTACCACATCTGTGTGGGGATTTGTCACCCCCTTTGGTTTGGAGAATAAATATGACAGGTTGTGTCATCTTATAGATTGCTCCTTTAAACTGGAACCCAAAGTAGTGAAGTGCATTTCAGCTTCTTAGCAGTCAAATCTTTAGCAGCACTGTAGCAGTTAGAACAAAACCTACACTAATTTTTGACATTTTTCCCCTGTGATTTAAAAACATCACCTGTACCTCACACCGGTTCAAAATTCTGTCACAAATGGACCAATAGAACTGGGCCAAAATTAGTTGGAAAAAATCTAATGACATTAACTTGTGTTCATTTTTTTTTTTCATCTGCTAGGATGTTGCTATTCTGGAGATTTTGCTTCAACACCTCTGATGTTTCTGTTCAGACTACCTGCATTTAAAATAGATAACTGTATGAAATAGTTTGTCCTGTAAGGCTGATACAATCTAGCAACAGTTGCTGTGGGTGGGTTTGCAGACGGATCATATGCAGGTCTGTTCTCCCCAGTCTCTTTGTGTAGTTTGGTCACGGGAATGATTGGCCATTGGGGAAAGCAGTAAGATGCCATATTAGTAACCTAAAAGTGAATGAAAGCCAACACAACCTCAGATATCCACTCTGTGCTTAGGCGTTAAGGTCTCTTACCCTGCGTAGTATGACATTGACCTCCACCGCCAGCAGCAGGCCATAGATCAAAGCCAGCAGACCCGTGATACAGAAGCGTAGCTGTCCCACTCCGATATCGTGCTCTTTGAACTTGGCAAACTTGATGGTTTTGGTGACAAAGCCCAGAATCCAATAGATGAGTAACGCTTCAAGACACAGTGAAATTAGAACACAAGCATGAGGAGGAAATTAGCTTCAGTCAATTAGTTTAGCACAGCTAACAAAGCTAAAAGCTAGCTGTTCTTTCAAAGTACTGATGAATGGATGGATGGGTAGAGGGAACCATGGCTTTAGACTTGATGCATTAGCAAGTCTTTCCTTTACAGTCAATGAAGTTCTAGGAATGAACCAGGTATAAGTGGGGGGTGGGGCATACACTCCAAACTACCGGGCAGGTGATTTAACACTGAAATGCTCTACAGGTTCTATGGGTTTACTGTGAAACCCTAAATTACTCGGTAATAATTTAGGATATCATTCTAGCAACTGTATAGCTAGCCCACTACATCTTCACTGTAAAGCCACATACATACCGTGATATAAAAAAACGGCAACATTTTACATGGGATAGTGTTCATAAGGCTACATAACACCTACCTACATAACCCTACATTCATGTTTATAAATGCTTATTCCACTAGGCATCATAAAGGTTAATATTTGCATTTCACAATTTTAGCTTAAGTATCATATGTGACAGACGACACTCACTGTGTTCTTATTAACATTCATGTAGAGGTTATGTCAGTTGTCATGACAACTTAGTTAGGACAAGGGTTATGTAGGTGCCATGTAACCATCACAGGGCAGAAGTTAAGTCAGAATGTGTTTATAGATGCTACATAAGTTGCTATGTTTCTAGGTTAGCATGCTGCATATCCAAGTTACACTATGTTGTTCAAGTTAAATTAATCTAGTAAGGTTGGAATGGGCGGTGACACAGAATTAGCGGTCATGCTAATGTTAGCATACACAAATCGGATCTATGCTAACAGAGTGATTACACATGCTACATTAATTTAATGTGAAATGATTAGCATACTCAAAGTGTATCCATTCAACCCAACAACCTGCTTCCATTAGCTAGAACATCACAGTCCAGCTAACTAGCCTCGTAGTGTAAATGCTACTCGCTACAATTTCTCGTCTTTTTGCCGGCATTCGGTAAAACTGTCTAAACTTACAACGGCTATGAGCGTGGATAGGTCAGTTACGAGTTTATTAAGGCCACACATTATATTCCTCAAATCTCTCAACATGAACATGAAGACATAAATGCATGTAGCCTCTCGTACATTTGTGAAACACTTCTGTCACATCTGTGCATACCTAAAAGTAAGTTGGGAAAGTTGGAGGTTTCTATGTTGTGGTAATAGACTATTGAGGTTATAGCTGCCAGTATTCCCAGCCCTGCTGGCATGTAGAGGTGGATATGGCGGGATTGGTTAAACCTAAGGAAAGAGAAAGATTCATGTCAGAGGTCCACATGCCCAACACATAGTCGCCATCCAGTCAAATACATGCATATCCATGTTTTGTTGATTTTCACTTTTATGCATTATTTGAACACAGAAGCTGCCGTTAGCACTGTGTGAAATTTTCAAGATGAGTAGACCAACAAAAATGGCCCAAAACTGCTAGGGAAAATGTCTGGTTCCATTGACTTACATTAAAATTAAATTAGTTTTTTGTTTCTCCTGTAAAGCTACCATTTCGGACACCGTTGGACTGTGTGGACAGTGGCTAAACGCAGTCTAACTGATAGAACTCTAACTGCTTCAAAACCAGTTTTTGAAAACCACGTCTTGACCGTGACAGGTGACTGTAGATGATAACTGATGCTGTGCAAGTGAAGTATACCTCAGAGGAATGTTTGAAAGCATGTCAAGCAGTTGGAACAAATGGAGAGGGGTCATATCCTAGGGCTCCGGGAAGCAGGATGGTCTTATCGATGTATTGTGTCGTACAGTCTATCGGTTCTTCCTCTCAGTGGTTCGTGCAGGTCTCCCAGATCCTTCATGTCGCTGGTGCATCCCTTCTTCTATTTACTGCCACCAACAGTGTGCTGTGGTAATTTTCACATAACCGGTATGGTGCACAATACATCGATCCTGCTTCCCGGAGCCCTACGATGTGACCCCTCTCCATTTCTTCCAACTGCTTGACATGCTTTCGAACTTTCGAACCAGGACGCAACAGGACATCCTTATATACTAAGTCAGGTACAGCAATAAGGCCCCTCCTTGCTTGTGTTACATGTGCGGCCGAGCGTGAACCTCCATCATTCGCATGTCTCACGATGTAAAACCTACCTACCAAGTTTCACTCCGGGCAGCTTCTGGGTCCAACTTATTTTATTGATAATTAATGTAGGTTAAATTAGATTTACTGTAGGTCAATATGTAAAACTGATTTTTTGAAAATCATACTAGTCAATACCTCAACAGTATCTAGAAACTGATTCAACATGTCTTGCATTTACGGCTTTGAAAGTGATTGCTAATAAATGCACAATGGACGCTCACCCATCTGAGACGGCCCCCTCTGCTAACTCGCACACCAGCACGAACAGCAGGATGGCGGTGAGCATCCAGCGGACGTTATGGCCGGGGAAGTGCAGCCAGGTGCTGTGGTGAATGTGGACCTTAGAGCTTTGACTGCCCCAGCCTATAGGGAAACACATCACTTACTACAAGCAGCGATGCAGTCATATGACCTCATTCAACACATCCAGTCCTCAGCCTACCACACGTGCTAAAGATAGGACACTCTTAAATGGCCAGACAAAGGATTCCTGAGACTAATCCTCAATCGGGCGAATTGAAATTGCTGTTAACGGTCGTACTTGTCTTGACCTTTAAATCCGTCCATCCATGTCAGGTCACTAACTACCCTATGACCTCATTTCTCCCCCTCTATTTCATTTGAATGGTTTCATCATGGTGAACAACATGTCTTTGCCAGGTTTGTTCCGTCCTGCCAGCCTGTGGAGGAATTTGTGCTTCTGCGTTGTTAGAGTAAGAACCACTGACCGATGAAGAGGATGGGGAAGGTGGTGAAGAGGAGGAAGACATGTGGAACTAGTCCAAGCGCGTCCAGGAAACAGCCGTTATTCAGCAGTCCATTATCCACCTTGTAGGCAGACGAGTTATCAGATCCACAGAAAGATAGAGTACTGTTAGACACAGGAGCCTGAGAGAGAGAGAGAGAGAGAGTGAGAGAGAGAGAGAGAGAGAGAGAGAGAGGGAGAGAGAGATAGGGAGA
>JAMWET010005358.1:180000-294375 GCA_024036415.1 Prochilodus magdalenae | reverse complement strand
AGGAGACTAGTGTAGAGGAAGAGAGTGAACAGGAGGAGACTAGTGTAGAGGAAGGAGTGAACAGGAGGAGACTAGTGTAGCGGATGAGAGTGAGCAGGAGGAGGACTAGTGTAGAGGAAGAGAGTGACACATGGAGGAGACTAGTGTAGATGGAAGAGAAGTGAACAGGAGGAGACTAGTTGTAGAGGAAGGAGAGTGAACAGAGGAGACTGGTGTAGCGGATGAGAGTGAGGCAGGAGGAGACTAGTGTAGAGGAGGAAGAGTGAACAGGAGGAGACTAGCTGTAGAGGATGAGAGTGAGCAGGAGGAGACTAGTGTACTAGGAAGAGAGTGAGCAGGGAAGGAGACTAGTGTAGAGGAAGAGAGTGAACAGGAGGAGTACTAGTGTAAGAGGAAGAAGAGTGAACAGGAGGGGGACTCAGTGTAAGCAAAGAGTGAACAGAGGAGAAACCTATTAAGGGGTTAAAAAAGCAGAAAGAGAGTGAACAGGAGGAGACTAGTGTAGCAGATGAGAGTGAACAGGAGGAGACTAGTGTAGAGGATGAGAGTGTGAACAGTAGGAGAACTAGTGTAGAGGAAGAGCAGTGACCAGGAGGAGACTAGTGTAGAGGAAGAGAGTGACCAGGAGGAGACTAGTGTAGCGATGAGAGTGAGCAGGATGAGAGTAGTGAGAGGAAGAGAGTGAACAGGAGGAGAGAGTGTAGAGGAAGAGAGTGAACAGGAGGAGGGACTAGTTGTAGCGGGATGAGAGTGAGCTAGGACGGAGACTAGTGTAGAGGAAGAGAGTGAACAGGAGGAGGACTAGTGTTAGAGGAAGAGAGGTGAACAGAGGAGACTAGTGTAGCGGATGAGTAGGTGAAGCCAGGGAGGAAGACTAGTGTAGAGGAAGATAGTGAACAGGAGGAGGTACTAGTGTAGAGGAAGAAGAGTGAACAGGAGGAGACTAGTGTAGAGGAGGAGATGTGAACAGGAGGAGACTGGTGTAGTCGGATGAGAGTGAGCAGGAGGAGACTAGTGTAGAGGAGGAGAGTGAACAGGAGGAGACTAGTGTAGCGGAATGAGGAGTGAGCAGGAGGAGGAATAGTGTTAGAGGAAAGAGATGTGAACAGGAGGAGACTAGTTGTAAAGCGAAGAGAGTGAACAGGAGGAGACTAAGTGTAGCAGAAGAGAGTGATCAGGAGGAGACTAGTGTAGACGATGAGAGTGAACAGGAGGAGGACTAGTGTAGGCGGATGAGAGTGAACAGGAGGAGACTAGTGTAGAGGAATAGAGTGAGCAGGAGGAGACTAGTGTAGAGGAAGAGAGTGAAACAGGAGAGACTAGTGTAGAGGAAGAGAGTGAACAGGAGGAGACTAGTGTAGCGGATGAGAGTGAGCAGGAGGAGACTAGTGTAGAGGATGAGAGTGAGCAGGAGGAGAAGTAGTGTAGAGGAAGAGAGTGAACAGGAGGAGACTCGTTGTAGAGTAAGAGAGTGAACAGGAGCAGTTCTTGTCTATTAGGGTGGAGGGCTCCTGGTCCGCGTGCCGCACAGTGAGGAAAGGAGGTGAGGAAGATCCCCCCCCCCCGTAAAAAAAAATTGGACACTGGTTGGGTTGTTTATTGTCCCTCCAGTGTGTAAATGAAAGTCAGTATCAGAACGCTGGGTAACTTGTGTTGGGGGTGGTGTGAGTGTGCGCACTGTCGCCATGGTTTCCTATCCAGTCTGCGTAGCCCGCTCCAGGCCCGGACACAGTTGGCTTAACACCTTCCCAAGTTTCCATGGAATGTTCCACAAGTCAGACGTGAAAAAACCGTAGCTGCACGTTCTGCAGAAGTGACGCAGGTGCTACCCACACAGAACATGCGACTGAAACCACCGCCCTAGATAGAACGAGTAGCGCTCATGTGTAGCAAGGAGTGCAGAGTGAGGCGAAAGCATTTCCTGTACGTCTTTCACCACTTGCGTACCTCTACAAAGAGAAAAGCCCTGGTCCTCGTCCTGTTCTCAGAATACCCACGGTGTAATAGGAACAAGCAGCCGCACACATCAGCAGCCGCAACACTCCGTCAGTGAAGATGTTCCATGTTTTTGGATTTAAATTTATATTTTTGATTTCCAGGCAGGTGTTACAAATTTAGGCACTGTTGCCTTCTCTGTGGCTTCCCCTCGTTACCGTAGCGCAAGCCCACTCTTGCCCGCTCTTTATCATCATTGTTCTGATCTGATCCTCTGATCCACGCCACAGAAATCACCACCCACAAGAGATCAGCCCTGGTGTCCAGCTCCAGATTGTCTGGGGCTGATTGTGTGGGAAAAAGTGTGTGGGTATACAGCCCACATGGGGGACAACGGCATCGTTACAAGGCTGAACAGCAGCGGGACAAGTATGGAGAACAGATGGAGAAATAGATGGACGAAACAGATGACGAATAGATGGAGAAATAGATGGAGACACAGTTGGAGAAACAGCTGGAGAAACAGATGGAGAATATATGGAGAACAGATGAAAATTAGATGGATAAATAGACGGAGAACAGATGTAGAACAGATTTGGAGAATAGATGGAGAAACAGATGGAGAACAGATGGATAATAGATGGTGAACAACTGGAGAACAGTTGGAGAACAGCTGGGAGAACATATGGAGAATAGATGAAAACAGATGAAGAGAACAGATGGAAAATAGATGGAGAACCGGATGGAGACCAGATGGATAATTAAATGGAGAAACAGATGAATCATAGATGGAGAACCGATGTAGCATAGATGGAGAACATGTGTAAGAATAGACTCAGAGAGAACAGATGGATAACAAGTGGGAGAACAGTATGGATAATAGATGGAGAACAAAATGAGAACAGATGGAGAACAGAATGGAAATAGAATGGAGACAACAGATTTGAGAATAGATGGGGAATAGATGGAGAACAGATGGAGAACAGCTTGGAGAATAATGGAATAACAGATGGAGAACATATGGAGAACCGCTGGATACACAGGATGGAGAATAGATGGAGAACAAGATGGATCATAGATGGAGAACAGATGGCGAATAGATGGAGAACAGATGGAGGTTTACACACCAGGGAGTTTTCTGCTTGCGTCCAATGCAGTGTAAGAAAGATTCACCTGCATTGCTGCTGGCCCCTCCAAAGATTCCTGTTGTACTAACTATGTAATCACAGACATTTCCTCCACTTGACAAAAATAATCAGACACTTATTCATCTAATCAGACATTTCCTTCTCCTGCCTTCCACAACTACTAACATGTCTCCTGCTCTCCTGCCTTCAAAAAAATTAATCATACATGTCTTCTACCTGCTTCAAACAACTAATCCGTACATGTCTTCTTCCTGCTTTTTCAAAAAACTAAATCAGACATGTCGTTCTGCTTCCCAAACTAGGCAGACATTTCTTCTCCTGCTTTCACAAAATTAATCAGACATGTCTTCCTCCTGCTTCACAAAACTAAACCAGACCCCCCCCCCATGGGGGGGTTTTGACTGCTTCAAAAAACTCATCAGACCATGTTCTTCTGCTTCCCAAACTAGGCAGACATTTCTTCTCCTGCTTCACAAAATAACTAAAACATGTCCTCTCCTGCTTTCAAAAAGCTAACCAGACATGTTTCTCCCTGCTTCACAAACTAATCGGACATCTTCTTCTCCTGCTTCACAAACTAACCAAACATGTCTTCTCCTGATTCACAAACTAACCACACATGTCTTTCTCCTGATTCACTAAAACTAATCAGACATTTCTTCTCCTGCTTCACAAACTAATCAGACATTTCTACTTTTGCTTCACAAAATTAATCAGACATGTCTTCTCCTGTTTCACAAACTAATCAGACATTTCTTCTCCTGCTTTAGAAACTATCAGATATTTCTTCTCCTGTTTCACAAACTAATCAGATATTTCTTCTCATGTTTAACAACTGAACCAGACATGTCATTCTCCTACTTCAACAAAACTAATCAGACATGGTCTTCACCTGCTTCACAATTAAACCAGACATTTCTTCTCCTGATTCAACAAAACTACATCAGACATTTCTTCACCTTCTTTACAAACTAATCAGACATGTCTTCACCTTCCTCACAAAACTAATGAGACATGTCTTCTCCTTGCTTCAACAAACTAACCCAGACATGTTTTCTCCTGCTTCACAAAACTAATCAGGCATTTCTTCTCCTGCTTCACAAACTAATCGGACATTTCTTCTCCTGCTTCACAAACTAACCACACATGTCTTCTCCTGATTCACAAACTAATCAGACATTTCTTCTCCGGCTTGCACAAACTAATCAGACTGTCTTCTCCTGCTTCACAAAACTAATCAGGACATTTCTTCTCCGGCTTCACAAACTAATCAGACATTTCTACTTTTGCTTCACAAATTAATCAGACATGTCCTTCTCCTGCTTCACAAACTAATCAGACTTTTCTTCTCCTGCTTTAGAAACTAATCAGACATTTTCTTCACCCTTCTCACAAACTAATCAGACATTCCTTGTTCCTGTTTCACAAACCAACCAGACATGTCTTGCACCTATTTCACAACTAATCATACATTTTCGTTCACACAGCTTCACAAAACTATGAGAAAAGATTCCCAAATATGAGAATGGGACTGGAGGAGTTACAGGAAAATGAACAGTAAGTAAAAATACAGTTACCGCTTAACAAAATGAAAAAGACTGATTAGGAGGACAGAGAGGTAGATGTTGGCAAATGGAAACGCAAATCCAAAATCCTCGTGACTGTGGAATATGGGTGTGGGGGGAGCGAGTAATTAGATTTAGATTAGGTTAGGCTCCTGATCACCCACTCCAGCACTTTCTCCTATAAGAGATTCCACAACCAGCGTCCAGTATGAAAACTTTTTTTTATGGATGTTGCATGAAGCTTTGATTAACTCCACTACGTATGCCCACTTTCATAACATACCGATCTCACCCCAGTAAAAACACATACTGTTTAAAAGAATAATAAGAGACACTTATGTACTTTTTTACTTTACAGTGCATTTTCACATGTTTTACTTTTGTACTTCTGGTACTCAAGTAAAAATGTATTTCGTGTAAAGTTATACTTGGACGTTCACTTTGGCTTTACTTTAGGTCACCCTACCCTAAACATGCTTGGTCCCCCAGATTCAGTCAAGGTCGGGGATTATTTACAGTAATCCAGGATTCATTATTGTTATAGACATATTAAAGTAGATATTATAAAATCTTTCATACATGATAGGACCAGGTAGAACTACCAGGATGGTATCCAGTTAGCATGTGGACAGTTACTGTAAAATCCCATCGTTTCAAAATAACGCTGGGATTTTAATTATGCTCAGTTGGGTGAACTGATGAAAGTACAGGTGTATGGGCATCCCAGCACATTCTGCTGGGAGCACACACAGAGGGCTACATCTGAAAAACAATTTTTCTTGAAGGTTATCCAATAGCAGAGAGGGCAGGTTGTTTGTGTATATACTGCTTTCATTAGAAAATTGGTTCCTTTCATGCAGAATTTTATAGTAAATATATTTTAAATCTACATTAGGTGGTGCTGCTCCCGTCAGTGGACGAACTCCTTAAACAGAATTTCAACCAACCACCGTTTGGAGACCACGGTTCAGGTGTTCACCTTCTCACCTAATTGTATACTTTCCTCTTATATTGGTAAAGAACTCTTTAACAGCCTGATGTAGCTGCCTATTCCCCATGTACATCAGATTGTCCTGCATATATACACCTGCTTCCAGTGTTATGACAGAATGAGAACAGAGGGGCGGTAAATTGAGCTGAATTCAGAAGCTCTGTGTTTAGATGTTTGGGGATCACTATGACCCATGCAAAGAGAATGTTCTGTTTTGAGTGCTGAGTTTACTACTAATCATGTCATTTTGGGGGATTTTTCGATTGGGCTTCAAACACTGAATTACCCCTGTGGAATTAGCAGTACCAGACTTAAAGGGCTTAGTCCACGTACATCAGAGTACCAATACCATATCAGTAATGCTTAGTTTACCATTTAGCATTAATCCGTCTTTTTAATAAATCTTAATTTTTTTGCAAGGCATTCTGTCCCACTGGGTGAATTATTCTGATATTCTTTGTCTTTTGGTCTGTCCCCCAGTGAGACACTCCTTGTACCACATCTACTCTGTTCAACCACACAAATGGGTGGTGAAGATCACTGTCCTCTTTGATGTTGTAGAGATCTACTGTTTTGTTCCAAATAGGAATAACCACCTGGCGAGTACACTCGCTGGGATACAGGAAGGATAAATATACAAAAGATATTTTAATCCTAATCTTAAAGATTTCCAACGTCTGAAAGGTATCAGTTTCAAGCGTTTAGTGCTGAATTAAGTCATAATAAAAATAATAGAACTCCATCGTTGTTTTGTTCCAGCTGTTCTACTGATGATACGTTGTTTAATTTAGAAAGTGGTGTGTGTAAAATGGCATGAATAAATAAATTAATTAAATTAATGTATTTCAGAGGCACCGAATTTGGCTTTACACAGAGATTTGGCTGTGAGATTGAGAGATCCTCCGGCAGGAGATGTGTTTCTTACTGAATAGCACAGCTGAATACCGACACCATGGAAGGACTGTCCTCTACTTCAATGTTCAAACAGATCACTGGGAGGCGCCAGACATGACGTTTTCTACCAGTGAAAACAGAAATGGGACACTTCAACCCACTCCAATCGAATCATCAAAGACTATCTGCGGGACGGGTGTAGGGAGGGACTGCTGTCGTACCTGGAGTTTTATGATAAGCAGATCCCTAGCATTATATCTTGTGGTGGTTATAAGTAAAGTATAGATATGTCTACTGTTATACTTTTCTCTCTCATTGGTGGGTGATTTCTGTTGTAAAATTGTTTCTGATGGCTGTTCAACTTTATATGAAAAAGTTAAAGAAGGAAAAAAGTGGTGAAACATCTAGTTGAGATGCCTGGAGATAACAATCAACCGGTAAGACCCCCAGCAGTCGCGTTTGTGTGGATTGAACACTGGCACACTGTGCAGGGTATACTGATTTTCATTGAGTTGCCTTGATAGCTAACAACCATGCCCTACCACTCATCCAGCGGTGGTAGCCGATATTTTAGGGTGGTATCAGTGACCATGACAAAAAACAACACCAGAGCAGTTCTCTTTGACTGCTGTATTGTGATTGTTGTAGTTCTTTTGCTATTATTAACATGTTAACACGTCCTCTACACTTCAAAAAAAAACAAAGTAATGAAAGATTAAAGGTGGAATAAACTTCTGTACACCCCAGAGGTGTGTGCTATGTCCTCAGTAAAGTTAAGAACAACTGAATATTAAAAAGAAGCATTTTCTCTGTGGAACAAATTCTGAATATCAATGGAAAATGTTTATTTATCCGGGGTTGCACAAACTTTTTGCACACAACAATACCTGCTGCTTTCTCATAAGAATTTCTCACTTCTCATTCATCGAAATCTTTGCATAATTCATTGGAGTAATGTTCAAATCTATGTTTTCCAGATTGCTCCCAGACGAGAATGTTAGTGCAGCTTTACAGTTATATATACTAATGTTAGTGCAGCTTTACAGTTATATATTAATGTTAGTAACAACTTTACAGTCATATACTAATGTTAGTGCAGCTTTTACAGTCATATACTAATGTTAGTACAGCTTTACAGTCATATACTAATGTTAGTAAGCTCTACAGTCATATACTAGTGTTAGTTCAGCTTTACGGTCATATACTTATGTTAGTACAGCTTTACAGTCATACACTTATGTTAGTTTAGCTTTACAGTCATACACTAATGTTCGTACAGTTTTACAGTCATATACTAATGTTAGTACAGCTTTACAGTCATATACTAATGTTGGTACAGCTCTACAGTCATATACTAATGTTAGTTCAGCTTTACAGTCATGTACTAATGTTAGTGCAGCTTTACAGTCATATACTAATGTTAGTACAGCTTTACAGTTATAATATATAATGTTAGTACAGCTTTACAGTCATATACTAAATGTTAGTACAGCTTTACAGTTATATACTTAATGTTAGTACAGCTTTACACTCATATATTATGTTAGTGCAGCTTTACAGTCATATACTAATGTTAGTACAGCTTTACAGTCATATACTAATGTTAGTACAGCTTTAACAGTCATATACTAATGTTAATACAGCTTTACAGTCATATACTAATGTTGGTACAGCTCTACAGTCATATACTAATGCTAGTACAGCTCTACAGTCATATACTAATGTTAGTACAGCTTTACAGTCATATACTAATGTTAGTACAACTCTACAGTCATATACTAATGTTAGTACAACTCTACAGTCATATTCTAATGTTAGTACAACTGTACAGTCATAAACTAATGTTAGTACAACTTTACAGTCATATACAAATGTTAGTACAACTTTACAGTCCTATACTAATGTTAATATACAGCTTTACAGTCATATACTAATGTTAGTGTAGCTTTACAAGTCATATATTAATGTAGTAACAGCTTTACAGTCATATACTAATGTTAGTGCAGCTTTACAGTCATATACTAATGTTTAGTACACAGCTTTACAACAGTCTATACTAATGTTAGTACAGCTCTACAGTCATATACTAATGTTAGTACAACTCTACAGTCATATACTAATGTTAGTACAACTCTCTACAGTCATATTCTAATGTTAGTACAAACTTTACAGTCATATACTAATTGTTAGTACAACTTTACAGTCCCATATACAAATGTTAGTACAACTTTACAGTCCTATACTAATGTTAATACAGCTTTAACAGTCATATATTAATGTTAGTACAACTTTACAGTCATATACTAAATGTTAGTACAGCTTTACAGTCATATAACTAATGTTAGTACAACTTTACAGTCCTATACTAATGTTAATACAGCTTTACAGTCATATATTAAGGTTAGTAACAACTTTTACAGTCATATACTAATGTTAGTACAGCTTTAAAGTCATATACTAATGTTAGTACAGCTTTACAGTCATATACTAATGTTAGTACAGCTCTACAGTCCTATACTAATGTTTTGAATACACAGCTTTACAGTTCATATATTAATGTTAGTACAACTTTTACAGTCATATACTAATGTTAGTACAGCTTTACAGTCCATATACTAATGTTAGTACAACTTTACAGTCATATACAAATGTTAGTGGCGCAGCTTTACAAGTCCTATACTAATGTTAATACAGCTTTACAGTCCATATACTAATGTTAGTGTAGCTTTACAGTCATATATTAATGTTAATACAGCTTTACAGTCATATATTAATGTTAGTACAAACTTTACAGTCATATACTAATGTTTTAGTACAGCCTTTAAACAGTCATATACTAATGTTAGTACAAACTTTACAGTCATATACAAATGTTAGTACAACTTTACAGTCCTATACTATATGTTTAATACAGCTTACAGTCATATACTAATGTTAGTGTAGCTTTACAGTCATATATTAATGTTAATACAGCTTTACAGTTATATACTAATGTGAGTACAGCTTTACAGTCATATATTATGTTAGTGCAGCTTTACAGTCATATACTAATGTTAGTAAGCTTTACAGTCATATACTAATGTTAGTGCAGCTTTACAGTCATATACTAATGTTTAGTACAGCTTTTACAGTCATATACTAATGTTAGTACAGCTCTACAGTCATATACTAATGTTAGTACAACTCTACAGTCCATATACTAATGTTTTAGTACAACTCTACAGTCATATTCTAATGTTAGTACAACTTTACAGTCATATACTAATGTTAGTACAACTTTACAGTCATATACAAATGTTAGTACAACTTTACAGTCCCTATACTAATGTTAATACAGCTTTACAGTCATATATTAATGTTAGTACAACTTTACAGTCATATACTAAATGTTAGTACAGCTTTACAGTCATATACTAATGTTAGTTACAAGCTTTACAGTCATATACTAATGTTAGTACAACTTTACAGTCCTATACTAATGTTAATACAGCTTTACAGTCATATTTTAATGTTAGTTACAACTTTACAGTCATATACTAATGTTTAGTACAGCTTTACAGTCATATACTAATGTTAGTACAGCTTTACAGTCCATATTACTAATGTTAGTACAGCTTTACAGTCCTATACTAAATGTTAGTGCAGCTATATCATAATATCTTAAAAACAGTTGTTTAATAACCCTCACTTTACTGAACACCTGGGAAAGCAATGTCATTATAAGTGGCTTATAAAAAGTGTAACCATCTCACTGTGTTAGCGTAATCACCGTTACGCGGTTGATCTAGCAAAACTACTACAGCTACAGTTGCTACAGTCAGGTGCTGTGACATGCTAATGTTATGCTAGTGTTATTTAAGATTTACAGCGTTTAGCTGAGGCTCTTATCCAGAGCGACTTACAAGATTAACATATTACAGTTAGGCCAGTGTAGGGTCAGGAGTCTTCCCTAAGTACTCTTATTGGCGTAGCACAGCGTAGTCACCCAGACCGTGGAGATGCAAACCCCAGTTCTCCCTACACACGGTTGGTGGTGGCTCCCTGGCGGGTAGTAGTGTCATCCGCTGAGCTGTATCGTGAAATCAAAAGGGAAGATACTCAGGAAAAGAGAATGAGTATCTTCTGAGCGTAAACTCAGACAGAGCAAAGGGAAATAAACTATAAGCAGCCTCAAGGGAGAAGGCTGGAGAGCAACTAGTAGTTCTTTTTTCTTTCTTTTGGTTCTTTTCTTTTCTTTCTTTCTCTAGGAGCACATACACACAGTAGTACCAGGCGTGGCATGGGTCTGAAATGAATCAAGACTCTGCACCGTCTGAACAGTGGGCGGTCCTTATGAAGGGCAGTAACCAGGTGTTCTCAAGCAGCCTGATTACTGTGAGTGGTTGAGCGTGGCCTCCCCCTGGTGGCGTCCAGACACTGTGTGAGTTTGACACTGAGGCAGTTGAAGATGAACATTATATTTACTGTCGCATGGCAACTGCCGCTTAAACAACACCATATTCACAGTCACTGCGCCGCCACGTCAGGGTAGTAGTGCTACTTTCTGCTTGCACCATTTAACAGCGTTTGCTGGATTTTCAGACTCCCTCAAATCTTTTCCTTTAGCAGTCAACAGGAGAGTCTGTTGGACTTCTTTCTTTGTGTAATTAAGAACAGCGGTAGTCCTGGCCACTCTTATCCACCTGACCGGAAGGAATTCAATGCTGCTATTGATGCTTCTACATTAACCAGAATGCTCTGTTGGAATAACCATTTCTAACTCTTAGAAACGCAGAGAACAGTGTTGCCTTTACTTCATCCCTGAAAATCCTGTGTCATTTACACATGGTGTAAATTACAGTAAACAGCTTTTTTAATAAAGAAAAAAATAGAAATATAATTTTTTTACATTATATTATGACATGGCTGCGGATTCTTCTTCCCACTAAGCTGGAGTCACTCTTTGTCCACACACCAGGAAGACAGTAGTGGCTAACACTGCAATGTAACCTATAACAGGTTAGACCAGCTGATTTTATTTGTTGCCATGAATAATAAACACAACATTATTTCAGGAATCTTTTGATTGAAGATCGTTTTTCTAAAAGTCTAGCAGACTCACCTTTTGCACATAGGCTCACGCTATTGTATGCTATAGTCCTAAATCTGTATACGTTACTGTAACTGTAAATATATTTTTGTTTTATGATCCTGTTCCAGTAGTGGAAACATTTTATTAAAATTTTACTTTCAAAAACCAAACAGGGTGCTGGTCATTTTACACAGGTCTCTCCACACTCTGTGGTAGATCTCACATTCCTTATCATTCTTACAGTCCTTCTTTTCTTGAGTTTAGCTTGAAATGTAAAATGAAAATATAGTCTGTATATAAATGTAGCTTTTTTATTGCTTCTTATTATTATTTATTATGTTTATCATTCATTATATTTATTGTTATTGTTTATTATATTATTTATTGTATATATTTATTGTTAGTAGTAGTTTTTACAAGTTATGGGAAATGAAGCGATGCACGCTGAGCCACAGTAACAGAAAAGTTTATTAGTTCACAAGCCGGGTCAGGCGAAACAGCAAACACTCAGGAGTCAGACTTGCTAGTGTACCTAGGGACAGGGCAAGGGTCAACAGCCAGAGATCACCAGGGGAAAACCAAGAAAGCCGATTAGGGGTGTGCCAGGAGAGTAAGCCGAAGGGGAAAAGAGGTCCCTCACTGTGAGAAAAACAAAACAGGTTAGTACGGGCTCCGGTTTGCAAATGAGATTGGCAAAGCTTCGCGCCGAATGCAAGTGCTGGGGTGGCTTATATACTCCCGTGACAGCTGGTCGTAGTCAATAGACCGGCGAATCAGAACGCGTGGGAAAGGAGGAGTAAGAGAGTGTGGGTGTGACGTCATCGGATGGTGCTCCCCGGGAACTGGAGTTCGGAGGAGCGGAGGCAGGCAGACCCACAGGCGTGACACAGCGTTACAGGCGGACTGAAAACAGCATAGAAGATGATGGTGTAGTAAAAAAATGATAACCATTCGTTCTTTTTATAGGGTGAAGTCATAAACCGTAATCAAGAATATCACAAAAACCAGACTCAATGATATTTATCATTCTTAAAGTAACAGGAGCCAGAAAACTGCAGCCCTGCACCGATATTTAAACTATTATAATTATAAATACTTAAATAAGTAATAATGTTTCACACTGGAGCACAGAATGTGCTGAGATGTACTGGTTAAAGCTTCCTGTTTTAAATATAAATATACTATAAACTAAATTCTATTAACAATTAGCATCTATCAGTCATTAATTAAGTTATTAATTACACAATAGTGTGACATACACAGAATGAAATTTAACATCTATTTGATTCAACAAAACATTGAAATATTAACTATTATATATATTATATACTATTATATATCTATTATATATACTATTATATATATTAACAATAATTCACACATTTCGGCCAGTAGGGTCCTGGACAGTAAATTACAATAACAAATAAAAATAAACTTGAACTGAACTGTATTGTAACTAACTTGTATTATCTCTATGATATGTATTTATTACGTAGTCACATGTTTGCTGTGTCAGCGGCTGTTTGGGTTTACACTTCGTGTAATTAACGTGAAGTAATGCATTAATATTGATTAATGTTAAACAAACATGTAACACCTGTATCAGGTAAACATGTGGTTGTTTACTTCAGATTAGTAATGCACTGTTAACATTGTTAATGCATTACTTCCTTAGTTAGTCAATAAGTATATGTACAAAGCTATCCAAATATCAGATCTTTGATTTTAAGAATTCTTTACTTTTAAGAATCGGCGCTGGTGCAAAACTATAGGTACCATCAGTTTATTTATTTAGTAGGATGGACGCGTAAACTTTATCTCAGACGAAATGCTGCTGTGAATGATGGTGTAAAATAGCAACTACTTTTCTTTTGAACTTCTTCCTCGGTACCCATTTACAACAGGTCACCTTTTTAATGTGGGAAATTAAGCATGGTTTTTCTAGTTCTAGGTGCTTTTTGGATCCTTTGGCATTCCATAGTATGAAGTTCCATACAAGTGCATATAAGGAATGTCTCTTCAGCCAATCACGGCCGAGCAGGAGAAACACAACTGTCCTTGCGTTTCGCTGGTGTGTTTCTGGGTGCCCTATAATTCTGCCTTTTTTAAAAAGTATTATCCAAAGTGAAATTTTCTACTGTGACTAAATGAGAAACGGGGTGACGTACAACAGTCTTGTATCGCCTTCGTCTGTGGATTTTTTGTTAAAAGCTCTTCGGAGGTGAGTCCGTTTCAGTTTTTCTTTCAGGGGGTAATAAGTTGCTGTGCCCATCATTAAAATGAAAGTATAAAACAGTAAACTTTGCTAAATGAAAGAGTTTAAAACTGTTAGGGATAGTTATATAGAGTCTGAAAGCCCAATTCTTTACCCATGTATGTATTTTGAGACCAAATTATTCACTATTTCCAGAGAATTCAGAATAAGTCCGGGCAGATGAGGAAGAGTAGAAAGATCAAAAAAGATGGTTACATAGACCGAACTGTTCCATTCATTCAGACACAGAGCATGTGTAAAGGTCATGGGAAATCTTCTGGGTGATTTTCAAGTTTACCACTGAATTTAAAACAGCTGATTTTAATGGTGAGTTAACTTGATTTCAGCTGATCTGTAGTTTTTAATCTGTCATGTGCCTACTGCAAAGAATGTCGTTCTTCCATGGGCGGATACTGCACAAAGCTCGGCAAATGCCATGGTCACACAAACACTGTCCACCAAAACATGCCTTGTGGTGTGATTGGTCAACCTTCCAGATCCTTTATGGGAGTGATAGACGTTGTGTTTCCTGGACAAAAGAAGAAAAGGGGTAATCTTGATTACTACTAAGAATAAGGAGAGTCAGCATCTGGTCATTTGGGGAAATATTTTGTAGATAACCTGCACGAGCTATGAAACTATATGCCTCTAAACTCTCTCCTTTTAAAAGATGTCATGAATATTTCAACAAGACAACGCAAAGAAAACATCCTGTATATGTTACAGCAACAAAGTAAAACGCACAAGCCGATGCTACCCTCCTCCTGGTATGTGACTGGCATGAGGGACAGCGCAATTATGGTAGGGATCCCAAAACTGCCAGCACTGTGGGATAAGAAAAGTCATAAAAAAGGCACACATATAGATATTCCCAACTATTTCAACGAGCTATTTGAGGCAAACAACGGTGGGCCGGCTGTGCTAAGTGTTTTTTGCTCCCTGGTGCAGCAAAAACACAATCACTGTAAAGAAATTTCTGTGTCTACTTACAATAATATCACTTTTCAAAACCAGTTTAAAACCATTACGATACTTAAACAAAATAAAAAAATTTCCAACTGTTGATCTGGAAAAAACATTTAACAGTACTGACAGATTACAGGGTATCAGTCATGTTAAATCATTATTAATAATTAATAGTAAATTATACATTACTGTATAACATATCACAAGGTAGAAAGTGTGCTGACAGTACTTTTCTGAAGCAGCTGGACAGTAAATCTGTACTGCAAATTAATTTTGGTTTTTCTTATTGGCGTAGAACAGCATAGCCTCTCAGACTGGGATTCGAACCCTGGTCTCCCATGTGGTAGTGGTTCTAAGGTGGGTAGTGGTGTTATCCGCTGAGCTACACCATCAGCTTCCCGTGAAGAAGTTCTCACTATCCCCTCCATCACCCTATCTCCCCAATCCTATCCATTTTACCTCAGATAAAAGAGGAAAGGGGAGTCATCATCTCATACCATGCCCTAAGCTGAAGACTTGTTTCAAACTTGCAAAATCCTCTTTAAACCTTCACCAAAAAAAAAGGAAAACAGAGTTTTTTAAATTTTTTGGAGTAATGGTATAAAGCACACAGTCATTTTTATTACATTAGCTTAGCATGGACATGTTTATCATAAGGAAACAATTATATACCGTTTGGTAGAGCATGTTTTTTGAAAATTATTTTACTCATATTAGGGGACTGATATTATACAAAGTTATATAAAGTTTATATCATTTTTGCTGTCATCAAAATCTCTAAAACTATGATATGCTAAAAAAACATAGTGCTTAACTTTGAAAAGTTTTTCAATAGGACAGGAAGCTCAATGAGAGATGAGAACAGAAAAAGGCATAATCTATTAAAACACTCAGTGACCTCTACAGATTTATACATTTACCGATTGGTCGAGATGGCACAGTCAGGTTAAGTTCAAATAATCAAAACTAGGAAATGAGTTCATCGACCACGCTAATTATTAGCTCGAACAAACTAAAGGTGAGCAATCTAATGATCTGACCTTCAGAAAGCTCATCATAAGCTTAGTTTCCTGCTACAATCTTGCCAATATTTTGCAAAGCTTGTTTGACCTAGCAACCCAGGTCCATCTCCATAGCTTTTATGGGGACCTAAAATCCAATTTGTTGCTGGCAGTTTAACCTGCATTAACAGACAAAATGGTCAGCTGCTATTACAAACAAGAGTTGGTTGGGGTTATTGTGAAGTTAAACCTACTTAATCAGACAGACCAGCCCATTTCCTAAAAACACCCAAGCACTGAGCCCTAAACAGCAGCTTATGTTGCTTATTGGGTAGAGCCTGCACTACAGTGTGCTAGGAAAGAAAGGTTGTGTGGGTATTGCATGAACAGGTCAATATCAGCTTCTACTGTTCCCACAAGTGCAGAGATATACGTCAAATATAGCTTCTACGGTTTCCTCAATAATGCCTTGGCATGCCTCACCCAGTCCATTTGGAATAGAATAGAATAGAATGGAGTGGAATCTGCTTGGTTCCATCCCACTCAAGCTGTTAGAAAATATTTGAGAGACTGCAAACTGCCTCGGTCGATCCATCTGTTGGTTTGGGTCACACTTCTGCAGCGATTGATTTGTTGGCATTAAAAGACACGCTTGTTTTGGAAATATCTTCTGCTGGTCCCCACAAGATAAGCCTTGCAAACTCCATGCAGTTAGTCATTCTAAGCTAAGAGTTACAGAGGCAAACTCCATATTTTTGCTCACACGAAACCCTCAGTTACTACAAAACAGGTAGAACTTTAGCCAACGGTCACTGCAGCTTTTGGCCAACAGAACAACATTTGTACTACTATCATAGAACTCCCTTCATACCTTATCTCTGAATTCTATCCTGTTCCACTGCTTCATTTTTAAATTCATCACTCCTGAGCTAACCCCAGACTTGGGCATTGGCTTTGGAGTTAAAATTGGGGGCTCCTACAGATCTTCACGCTCATACAAATAGCATTGTTTCCTTCCAAACAAGAAAGCACTGCACCTCACATGAATCCTCAAATACCTCACCCACTGTTAGGTTCCAAAATAAGCTCCACATCTCAGAACAGGTGTTACTACACACGAACAATATCTTTAGGAGGTGCAAAGCTTTTCCTATCACCTTCAACACTGGGTCAAGGTACTTAGCGCCAACTGTAAGACCAATCTTGCCCTTTATTTTTTTGACCAGTAGAGTTCCTTATAGTACCAAAAAAGTTCTATAATGTGTAACAATAGCTATAAATGATAAACTGCAAGCGAAGAACCAGGTGGTGATGTTTTCATGGCTCATTCCATGGATAAACCGACAGTAATTGACTCCCAGTATTTGACATATTATATTCACAAACGTATCTCAGACTTGCCTTTAGTGGGCTCAGTTGTGGTGTATTGGTCTCACTTTAGAGCAGGGGTTCTCAACTTTTCCAGCCTCAAGACCCATCTTATGATATCCACAAAGTATAGCGGCCCACCAAAACACCAAAATCAACTTTATATACAAATTATGTTGTCTCAAACTGAAGATTTAATTAGCCTGCTGCTACTGCAACTTATTTATGTGTATGTGTACATTAACATACATATATTTATATTAGTATACTTCGTATAATACTAATAGGGTTCTAAATTACGTTTTTGGCCCTCTACAATCTACTGCCTCCACCTGACTACAGCCCCATAGCTCACTAAAGGGTACTTCATGGCTCACTGGTGGTTCCTGGCCCCTGCTTTGGAGTAGAGTTCACAGCCATGGCGGACTGACCCTCTAAAGGCTCCCCCATTTCCTTAGCACAATGATGCAACTGATGTCTTGTGTTAACTGACGTCCTTTATGTTAATTATGCATGCTAATTATTATATAGCCTATTATATTATAGGGTTTTTTTTAACCCTGTGCAGTGGATTGGTTTACCACCTGCTCCAAGTCCCATGAAATCACATGGCAATGCATGCCTCTAGTATAAACCTCAAAAGTTGTGTAAGGCTCTTTAAGGAACCATGCACTGAAAGAATTCATATAGAACAAAAAGTGGCTCTTAAAAGTCTTTATGGAGATTAAAAATAGAAGTATATTCATATACACACGGTCAGAAAAGTAGTTTTGGACACGAACAATCAGTTCTAAAAGTAGATCTCCGGCTCCGTTAGATCACTGCACCATTAAAACCCTCTATCTTTATCACCTCAGATACTTCTTTCACTTCTTTAGTGTGGGAAGTGAGGAATACGGTCACTAATAACGAGTTGCTAATAATCCATTCAAACCTGAAAGCCTATAGAGGCCTTTGGTTTCAGGAAGAATATGGCGGCACAGGCAAACAAAGCGGCAGAGGTGCAAATTAGTTGCGCTTGTGATGTCCCCGTCTCTCCTTCGTTGTGATCCCCGTTCTTTGTCGTCTTCAAATCGCTCCTTCCTATTTTATTCGGCATTTGAAAGGCAGTGCTCGGCGGCTGGGGAGATGACAGAGTGGGACAGAAATACAAAAATTTTTTAAAGGCATGTATGAAAGCGAAGCGGCATGTTTTATTTCTCGCTCGGATGGCACGCCAAACGCTCGGGAGAACAAGTGTGAGCGGAATTCTTTCGCGCCACACGCTACCGCCGCTTTCAACAGGTTTAATATCTGCTACATCTTTTATTTGCCACGGGCAGATACGAATCCTTGTAAGCAAACCACTGCACAGGTAGGTGCCTAGCACAGAGATAGGATAACATGATGTAAGACTGCGTTAAGGTTTGCAAAAGCCTGAGTGGGGTTGAATGGCAATACAGTTCACCACACCGGTTAAATTAGAGAACTGCGGCTATGTGTTAGAATGAGAATGAGATGAAAACGGCCAATCTCTATTCCAAGACCCTGGTGCTGGTTGGAAGCCCTAGATATTGCAGTATTTCACTGGTGACAATGATATGTTCATTCATAACCTTCACAGCGTTTTCACATGTTCAACTCAGTTTTGTTTGTCAGTAGAGGAGATATTTTATGATGGTTTGAATTTTGTACTTTAAAAAGCAGCTCTTCAAATGCTTGCCAGATATGTATCATTTCTTTACCTCAAAACACAGAAAAGGTGTTAGACTTAAACCCGTCGGTACAGCATGCAAACTCATAGTAGTTCATAACATAACATATAATGTAAATTACAGATCTAACCAAATATGAATGATAGAGAGTAAATGTCTTGGAAACGCTGCATGTGGGAATTTGTAATTTTGCTGTAAAGGGTGTGGTGCAAGTTCCCTTAAACAAGTCAGGACCCAAAGCCCCTGGCTGGCCAATAAGTAAAGACCCACAGCCTCTGATTGGTCAATAAGTCAGGAACAGAATTTGTAATTGGACAACAAGTTTTAGAATCCAGCTTCTGTCTGGTGAACAAATCAGTAAACACGTCCTTGATTGGTTGACAAGGCAGGAACCACAGCTTCTAATTGGTTGACAAGTCTAGAAACATGGCCTCTGAATGGTTGAGAAGTCAGGAACACCAGCTCTGATGGGTCTACGAGAGTCAGGAATACAGTTCTTTAATTAGTTGACAAAGTCCACAAACATAGCCCTTTAACTGGTTGACAAGTCTGGAACACAGCTCTGATTTGTTGACAAGTTTGGAACACAGACCTCTGATTGGCTGACAACGTCCAAAACATTGCCACTGATATTGCTTGACAAGTTTGGTAAAAGCCTCTAATGGTCAGCAAGTCAGAAGCCCAATGTCTGATTGGTCAGTTAAACAGCATGTTCACAAACAATAATAAATATTTTAAAATACATTACATCATGTTTGTCCCAAAAAACTGAGGATGTTTAATAAGCCTGATGCGACTGCAACTTATTTATGTGTATGTGTACATTAACATACATATATTTATATTAATATACTTCATATAATACTAATATGGTTCTAAATGACGTTTCCGGCCCTCTACAGTCTACTGCCTCCACCTGAGTACAGCCCTATGGATCACTAAAGGGTGCTTCATGGCTCACTTGGGGTCCCACAGGTTTAGAAACCCTGCTTTGGAAAACAGTAAAAAGGACAAATTCTCTCATCCACATGAATCAAGAAGAAACTGATGTACTTGGATTTATTACATCTGTGTAAAGATTCGTTTCTTAAAAAAATCTCATCCCAAAAAAGAAGAGTAGCAGCTCAAGGGAACACATAAGCTCTTTCTGAAAGGAACTAATCACAACACAGTCACTCACTGTAATAGCAAACACAAAACTACAGCTCTCAGAAAAAATCAAAGCAAGCCCCAGTTGCTCAAGATTCTTAATTCGTTTATGTATAACGTTCTCTGATGTCTAAAAGAGCTGGGTTAAACAGGTGTTGTAGGTTTCGTGATGTGTTTTAGGGAACTGGAGCTCCCAGAAACCCTTGATCAAATCTGATAAACAAGCTCAACAACAGAAAACAAAGATAAGATGCTGTTAGAGACTAGTGGACCCTATAAACAACAGTATACTTAAACTGCTTCGTGTTGGGCATTGTTACATACAGTATACCACTTTAAAACACCTTAAAAGTTTATTGCTCTAATTTATTGCTTTTTCTTATAGTTTCTGCTGTCGTTTAGTTTTTGTGGATCTATACGGTCACCGTGATACATCATCAGAAGGCTTTTACACACAGTCCATATGTATCCTTAAAAATGGAAATCTTGATTCTGTAAGAGGCAAACAGGTCTAAGTCATTTTATATGACAGGTGTAATGTAATGTGATGTTTCACGTTGTGCCTATGTGTAAGTCTTTAAACACCAAGGACTCTCTCGCCAGTTGGGATTTGTGCTGACACTTCTCTTCTCACATTATTGCTACGACTGCAATCTAAGCTGCGTGGTTACTGAAAAAAGAAACAGGTGCTAAAGGGTAGTGAAATGGTATAAAAGACTGACAAAACAGTTAATTGGTCGTTTTCTAAATGTATCTGCAAAATAGTCACATGGTGATTACGCTACTGCCTTGCTCAAAATGAGGCCGCCCTTGGATGGGTAAATGCTTTGGTGGTAATGATGGCTAGTGAGAGTCAGAAATGGGAAAAATGAACCAGTACAACATGATGTGTGGAGGACCTGTTCTTATTTGTGAAGTTTGAAAGTTATGGCTCCGACTGTAAACATAGACAGTTTCCCGCAGTTTGCGGTGTCTTCCACATCGCTAACGTTTGGTGTGGTTCCTCGCCACTCGAAGACCCACGCAGTTTGGGCTGTGCTGCTACACGGAGGGGGCGGGGCGCACATCCAAATAGCCTATGAGTGAGAGAGGAGGCTGCAGGGGAATAGTAATAGGGGGTTCGGAGGGATGTGAATAATGCTGGAGGGGCCTATGTACAACGAAGTAGGTTCCGCTGTTTTTTTAACCCCCTGATGTTGTGCTTTCAGTGATAGTGGGTGTCTCAGGATACACAGCACAAACAGTGTGCTTAGTATGCGTATGACTGTGTCAGTTACGTACTTCGGATTGACTGTCTTCAAAATGTTGCATCGTTTATATTGATATTGTCTGGACTTTAGCTCATTGAAAAGAAAAGGAACCACTAATACTAGGTGAGTGTTAATTCTGTTGAAAGTGCACATTTATTACCAGCGTGACTTACATTCCAACACAACACATTCCAGCATTCTGTTATCTGGTATGTACTCACGAACATGAAAAGTGTCCACTGCCAAGTATTAATAGGTTTTAATTAGTCATCACTTTCTGACCAAGAAAAGGCACAGATAGGAACTTACACATCCCCACCTTTTTCAGCCTACCCACGAGCAGTTCAGCACCATCCACTCATACTGTTAAGTTCTAAGGAATGTTTCAGCTTGGAGTGCTTTTCTGAATAAGGCTTATAGAGGACAGCCAATCAGAACAGAGGCTCATGTATCTTAGCTCATTTGTAAAGGCCAAAAACAGGGGAAAAAAAGAAATTGGAAGATGCTCCATTTGAAATGATATGTGGTAAATAAGTTGCCACATAAACCAACAAAAAATTCAAAAAACAAATACCATGCATTATTTATTCTAACGCCACCAAATTCCAGCTGGCTGCTTTTAATGACAAAAGCACCCAACACAACCCAACAGACTCTTTTCTACCAGCAAGGGGTGTAGCTTCCTTCCATTCTGGGCTACTGCATGACCCTGCTTGGCTGCAGTCTGTTGTCTTGTGGGCTTCAGGTGGGGTTAAACGTAAAGGTAGCAAAAAATCTTGGCAAAGAGTCTTCACAAAAAATTATACACATTTATTTTTCACATGAACAGACATTAACGCACAGCTCAGAGATCACTCTAGTAATAGTGAAATCGTCAAAATGTCAATCCTGTAGACTTAATTTCGATTTTTAACCGTACATATTTCAGCATGGTGTGTTTCTTTCAGGATTACTGAAACAGAAATAACCTGAAAAAACCTTGAGGAGAAACCTAGAAGCTTTCCTAGGAGTCCTTAAGTAGCAGAGAGACAGAACAATATTTCTGATATTTCTGATAAATACAATTAAAATGTATTATATTTTAGGGTGTACTCACACTATGCCTGGATGCCTTGTACCCATGCCCTGAGCATGATTGCCACCCCTTCCCACAACGCCACTGGGCCTATCCCACATTTTATGCCTATTATTCTGGGCGTGAGTACACTTATGTAATCACATGCGAAGGGGTTGTTATAGCAATAATCTAGATGTGTACTAGAAGAACTGTAAGTGGGGCGAAGACGTCCAAGCCAAAAATGATGCAATCGCAGTGTCTAGCCCGCATGCTGGCACAAAATGCGCTGCATGGACCTACATTGTTTGTATTTGCTGCGTGGGTGGGGTCTTGGCCTTACACAGTTTTGGTGGCCTCTAATGCTACCTAAAACCCAGAGTATTCCCTATACTATGTCTTCTGAGTCACCCAGAGCATCCGAATGACACTACATTTACAGTATTTTTTTCTTGTTCCCAAAGCACTATGTGTGTTTCTTAATTCCTTATGCCTTAATATGTAAAGAAAATAGTTAATGGTCCCCATAAACTTTAATGATCAGGACAGTGATGTCCTGAACATGGAGTTCTCTATGTTTCAGAACATTTGCGATAACATTCAGTGCTGAGTAGTCTTTACGTAGTTTATTGGAACTGCGGGGGAGAACTCTTGAGAAGTTTCTAGAAGTGTCCAAAAGTTTCTAGAACTTTCTAGGTCTCTGTCTGGGACTGTCCCTCCAGTAGTGCACATGGTAGTATAAATACAGATGTGTTAAAATAGCCATTTCAATTGAACACACACTTATATACCTCCACCACGTCAGTGTCTCTGCAGTGCTGAGAACGACCCACCACCCACATAACACCTGCTCTGTGGTGGTCCTGAGTATAAAAGAACAGGGTAAAAGGGAGGTAATAAAGTATACTGAGAATCAGATGGACTACAGTCTGTAGTTGAAGAAAAGCAAGGTGCTCCGACTGTATATGTTCAGTGGAGCTGATAAAATGGACAGTGGGTGTAGATACAAGGAGGTGTTTTTAATGTTATGGCTGTTGTGTGTACATTTTATGTACTGTGTTAACATTGTCCTGCTCACAGAAACACGTTAGTGATGAATTGAGCTGTTTTGGTTTAAATTTAATTTTTCAGAAAATGTGCGATACATTCAGTGCTGAGTAGACTTTAAGTAGTCTACTACTTAAAGGAACTGTGAGAATTCTCCAGAGGTTTATAGCACTGTCTAGAATTTTTTAGAACTTTCTAGCACTGTCTGGGACTGTCCGGTACATACCAGTATAAATACAGACGTGTCAGCTTTGTGAATGGATAGTAGATACAGAGCTACATTTAATTTAGATGGCATCAAGGGGTTGCTTCATCCGGCAGACACATTCTGCTACGTCTGTGACCAATTTATCAAGACAAGAGTGGTAAAGTACTCTGTGAAAGCAGCTGCTAAGATGTGCGAGGCCTGCAAAGTATATTTCGGCATGCTTGTCGGGGATCAAGACAAACCTGTGGGCGCCTAATTTCAAAACCCTGTAAGGCAAGGTGGATAATTGCTGCTTATTTAGATGGCGGAATTTTATTGTGTAAATTATGATGATTTATTGAAGTTTAAAAGAGCTGTTACTAAGGAATTTGTCACAATTCTTTTAGCAAAATATATATTATATAACACCATCTCAGTGTATCTACACTCTTTATCCATTTTATCAGCTCCACTTACCACATAGGTGCACCTTATAGTTCTACAACGACAGACTGTAGTCCATCTAACTCCCATCCCATATTTTTAGTGATCAGGATCCCTACATGACCATCACAGACCAGGTATGATGCGGGTGGTGGATAATTCTCAGCACTGCAGTGACACTGATGTGGTGGTGGTGTGTTAGAGTGTGCTGTGCTGGTGTGAGTGGACATATCTATGTCACTGTGAATCGTCCACCAACAAAACTACCCAGCCAACAGCGTCCTGTAAACACTGACAAAGGAATACAGGATGACCAGGATGAGCTACTGTCTGTGACTATACATCTACATGGTGGAGCAGCAAGGTAGGCGTGTCTAATAGAGTTTACAGTGAGTGGACACAGTGTTGTTTACGCTGTACACATAAGCAATTGGAATATAACACATAGAAGCCGGGGCCTGTGTTACACAGTGTTATCCAAAGCTCTGATGCTCTGATCTTGTATGAGGCTGAAGCTGGCTTCCTATTCGCCAGCTTATTGTATTTTTCCCCATTCCACCTTAAATGGTTTCACAAATTGCTTTCTGGCATAGTAGACCAGAGTGATCCCTTCCCTGCCGTGTTTCTTTAATGGGACAGTCGCAGCACTGACATGCTCTAGTTCTGTCCTCAAGCCTGGTTAGCAATCACCCTAGATCCATTCTGTGACTAAGTCTAGCTGGACTATGCCCAGGCCCACTTTAAGTGGACCAGGGAATGGTTCAGCATACTGAGCACGGTACGGAGCGATCAATCTAGCCAAACAAATCGGACTTTGGGGGGCAAAGATGCTCGGGCATGGTACAGATCGCCTACTGTGAGTACACCCTTAGGTTGGCAGCCATGCTTTCGAAACTAAATTCTGCTCACCAGCTGTCCAAAAAACCCACACTCAATGACTTAGAGTCCTGTATTATTGCTATTCTGTTATTCCAGCTGGGCTCGTAGGATCTTCCGAATCGTGTGGCGAGAGAAAGATGCAGCCAGTAAGCAAGGGATAGAAATGAGTAATAAAGGAAAGAAAGGAGACGGAGACAGGTGAGCGGTCGCTCCAGGCTGTCCCCTGCACCCACCACCACCCCCCTTACCACCCCACTATCCACCTTGACACACACACACACACACACACACACACAGCATTGTGGGTAATCCTCCAGCACCATGCGTGAGCACACAGCCAATTTCACTTTCTTCCCTCCCCTTTCGTCTGCCTCAGCTGTTTTTACGCCACAATCACTCACAAGCTCATTCAACTAAAGCTCGCACGCAAGGGGAAGAAAATACAATCCCCAAATATCAATTACTAGTGTATTACGGAGACGAGAGAGTAAGAGAGAGAGAGAGAGAGAGAGAGAGAGAGAGAGAGAGAGAGAGAGAGAGAGAGAGAGAGAGAGAGAGAAAGAGAGAGAGAAAGAGAGAGAGAGAGAGAGAGAGAGAGAGAGAGAGACTGGGGTTGGGATGAGATCTGCATTAAAGGCCTTTTCCCATATGATGATAAAGATGAACATTTATTGAGGTCTAATCCCCGGCTCTAGGAAAGAGGGATTTAGTTGAATAATTTTAACATTAGTACTAATGAAACAAGTGACGGAGGAGGCCTTGAACCGGAGGACAAAAAACCCTGTGTCTGCTCAGAAATGGAAGAGCCGGCAAACAGCTTCAATCCAAACAAACTAGAGTTCATTCAAACGGTTTATTAAAAACCAGCCACGGCAAACATATTGTCACTGTAGGTCAAACCACCTACAGCCCTTTACACAGTGTCAAAATCTCACGATGAATGGACTAGAATGTAAACAGTCCAAAAATGATGTGCAATAAATTTCTCTATTAACTTCCATTAAACATAAGAACATATTCCTTCTCTTATAAAGCCACCTCCTTAGAAGAAAAAGCTTTTGGTCAGTCAGCAATGATAGTTAATTAGTGTAGTAAGTCCAATGTGCTAAACAGCTTATAAACTTTACCTATGGTCTATAATAATGATCTGTCTTTAAAATCTTTTATTTAAAAGATAACCATGTGGAATATTTATCCTTTAGAATTTTAGATTCTGGTTCCTTTTGCCCTCTCTAGGAAAGTTGCCATTTCGGAGTTACTTTTTCTTCTTTGAACAGTGACGACATTGAACCACAGATTTAGTGTCAAAACGTATATGGTATATTTAATCTTTAGGAGACCAGATTAAGTCTGATATTCTTATAAAATATTTAACCTTTAGTCCAGATTAGGCCTCATAACCGTATGACATATTCAATCCTTACAAGTCTGAAGTTATTAGTTCAGGTCACTTGGATCATATGATGTGTTTAATCTATAGATATTAGTCAGATGAACTATGAAGTTTGTTAAGTCTGACTAACTTTAGTGTTTAGCTTATAAAACACTTTGTGTTAAGCCCTCGAGAGGTGTTAAACACTGTGTGTATAATATTGCATTTGGCAGATGGTAAACTGTTTCCATTGCTTTGAATGCAGCAGTCATAGAAATGTTGCCAGAGGCAATGTCCTCAAGAGTTACATTGTCCAATATATATATATATATATATACACATACATTGTCAGGAAAAAGACTTCGGATCGACATTTGCAGAGTTTTAAAAACAAAGCAGATTTAATATAAAAAAACACAGGCTAATCAACAATGACAAACCAGACCAAGAGTTAGGAAGAAAGCGTAGTCAGGGACAGGCACAGGTCGGACACAGGAGAAAGCAGTCAGCGAAGGCAACCAAGTTTATAGGGTAAAGCGAAAGAGAGGTAGATAATGCAGAGCAGAGTTCAGAGACCAGATAGACATTAACCGATAAAGGGGAGTCGCAAAAGGGGTAGTCAAGAACCAAATGAGAGTAAGAACCAGAATACCATACAGGAAAGAAGAACGCTTAAAATTGCTACAAGGTAGGCAAAGCTTCGCGAAGAGCATCTGAAAACCCGGACTTTAAATACAAACACATTTGAGTCAGCTGACTAAAACTCAGGTGATTGCGAACGAATTGGCACGTCTGCGCACGAGCACGTGGAGCTGACATCATCAAGCAATGTCCTCTGGGAAGCGGAGTTCGGGAGAGTGGGAGGAGCCCGGTAGCGTGACATCCATATATATATATACACATATACAAACACAACTAAAGCTCTACTTCACTGTATAAAAGATGCACAAGGCTTTTTTTAAATACTCTGTAATTATATCCTGATACGCATCTCACTAAGGATCCAGTAATTGATCAGTTTAGTCACAGTAAAAACAGAACCCAACTGGTTCAAATTCTTTTTATGTATTTTCCTCTTTGTCTAAAGGCAGTTAGTCAAACTTAATATTAAAACTTTAAATATTGCATCAATAATTACATTTTAATTACACAAAAAAGTAAAAACAAAGTTCCATTGACTTTACAGAGCGGTCAGGCTGCCTTTAGATTTTGAGTTAACTGAATTTGAGTTAACTGAACAAGATGTATTTTATGAGAAAGAAACTTATTATTTCAAGTTTTAATTCTCAAACAAACTCTGAAAAATACTGAGCCAGCCCAGACACTAATCTTTACAACAACTTGTTACTATACAAAGTTCAAAAGCCCATATCTGTCATGGGATGTGGGTGTGTTAGTGCCAATGGCATGAGTAACTTGCTCATCTACAAAGGTAGTATGAAGCTCAGTGGTGAGCGGTACATGTTAGGACAGCATCACTGCTGTCAGAACCAAACGCTGTCTCTCCAAAATGATAACTTTACAACATACTTTAGTTTTAATGTAGGTCTATGGAAGGAGACCTTTCCCCAAGGTTAAATGTGTCACTTCTGTTGGATCATTCAACTTGAATGCTTTTTCACTGTGTTGGAGGAGGAGAAGAAGAGCAGATTAAACAACAGAAAAAGAATTAGCATTAAAGAGATGAATCAAAGCTACATTGTGTTTAACCCTTACAGGTGGAGAGTTATTAGGCCAAGTCAGATGAGCTAAACTGGCCATTCTTCATGTACCATTTGCCCTGAACCTGAGTATCTGTGTGGGTCAATGGATTTCTGCCGAGATCCAGAATTCAATCACGGCCCTCTGCTCTCATTCTATTTTTATACGACACTATACACTGTATCTCTCCCTTTCTTAGCCACATCTCTCGGCCTTCTGCATATGACTCAGTATATCTTCTTTCCCTGATGGGGAGATAACCGAGCAGAAAATAAAGCAGCCGAGTGCAAGAAAGCGTCTCCTCCTCGCCCCCCACTTTCTTGCTCTTTTGCTCTCCTGCAAATTGTCCACAATAACAGCTGTCATTATAAACCTCTCGGCTTTATTGGTCCCTCTCAGTCTCTCAGTCTCTGCACGCCGAAGAAGCCGACAAGTATAATCGGCCAGACGGAGTGAGACGGACAAAGAGAGGGACAGTTATGGAAACGGAGGAAGAGTGAGAGAGACAGAGTGACAGAGTGAGAGACAGACAGTGAGATACTGAATGA
The DNA here is from genome assembly GCA_024036415.1 of Prochilodus magdalenae. NCBI lineage: Eukaryota > Metazoa > Chordata > Actinopteri > Characiformes > Prochilodontidae > Prochilodus > Prochilodus magdalenae. The sequence continues at coordinate 265,857 of JAMWET010005358.1, read as the reverse complement.
GGGAGAGTGATCGTGGTACTGAGAGAGAGAGGGTGGGAGAGGGAGAGAAAGAGAAATTAGAGAGCCAGATTTGGCTCCACTCCACAAAAAGATCAATACCATAACAGATGTGTTCTGTGTTGAGGAGTCATGTCCATGACAGGCCAATCAGGAGAAGTCTACTGGCCAGGTCTGAGTGAGTGACCTAGGCTTCTTTTATAACTCCTTAGAGACCAGGCCTCCATTTTTTTCATCAAAGGCTTTTACTGCTCAGAGACTTTGCTGCGGATGCCATATATCAACAACATCCAGAGGTCCTGCTGAATTCTCTGGACTAGGGGCCAAATGAGATGGACAGAATCATATGGAAACGGAAGTGGAAACAAGCTTCAGATTGCTTTATGGGGGAAAATGGACATTGTGTGATGGTCAGGCCAAAATGGAAATTGACCATTCTAAATGATACCTAGATAAAGTTCAAAATGAGTAATGAGTAACTGGCTCATCTACAAAGGTAGCTTGAATTCTAAGGGGTACTTTACTTCTGATATTAGTGGAAGAAGGCAAATCTTTTTCCCCCCAAGTATTTATGGGTCATTTCTGCTGAATCATTCATCCTAAAATTTACAATGTAATTGTAACAGGCAATTTCAAAATAGGTAAAAAACTGAAAAACGACAAAAAGATACAGGCTTGGTCTGATAACAGTGATACCTGGCCATTTGGATAATATCTTTTTCAGGTATTTCCCTGCTTGCTTCAGGAAAACATTTTTCATGTGGTGCAAGAGCCTGGCTTTGTAGTAAGGATGGAGGTGTGAGACTAGCTTTCCTGGAGTTCAGTTCTGTCTCCTGAAGTGGCTGGAACTCAAACTGTTGAGTAGCTGATGTGTTAAATCAAGGAAGAACGGGAGACATTACACTTTCCCAGCTACAAAAATGGGTTTTCTTATTTTCCAAATGATTATTATATATATATATATATATATATATATATATATATAAAACAGAATCTTTGTTCATTGAGAGAATGCTGAGAGTGTATACAGCTGCATCAATTTCTATTGGTCTGTTCACCATGAAATGTTTACATTACAAGCTGGCATTTTCAAATTAGGTAAAAAAAAACAATGGTGTCACAAGGTCATAGTCACAATACTCAAACTGAATTACATTAGCTTAGCACAGACACCTTTAGCATGAAGAAACAAGACCGTTTAGTAACACATGCTTATCTCTGAAACTATAATTTGCTGAAAACAATAAGCTTAGCTTCTTAAATTTCACCAAGACAATTCACATGTGTGGAGTGATTTACTGATTTACTGCTTTATTGCTTTTTTAGGTTTTTTTAGTCTTACATAGCTCTACCGAATGGTAGAGACAACACAATTACCTTCTTTATTATGTTACAATGACTCAAAATGTGCTCTACCAAAAAGTTGAGCAGAACAGTAAAGGGTTAAAAGGGACCGTTATTTATTTCTATGAAGTCCACTTATGGCGTATGTGGGTTTATCTACCAAAAGCGGCCATAATGACCATTTTCCAACCTCTGTGCATTCACGATTGCTGTATGTAGATCATGTGTCCTGTTGTTCTGATTGGCTGCCCTGCATAGCACCTCATTCAACATAGAATACAGGCTGAATATCAGCCACTGATGAACATCAGATGGCATGTTGTAAAATAGGCTAATATACCTTAATAGTGAATGGCTGTTTTATGTTACCATTTATGTTTGCAGCTATTTTTTCTTACCTAATTAAAAAGTAAAGATTGGGGGAAAAAAACTTTACTTCAAATACAAAACCAACCGCCAGGGGTTCCGAACTTTTGCGAGACAGCATATATATTGTTTCCCACCTCTATCTGCCAGCAGCGAGATAGACATAGTCAAACTTGACTGGTCAAATATAGCAGCTATAATGATATAGACATCAACTCTAAGGTCTTTATGTGCTACTCAGGTGCTGCTCCGAACGCACTGAAAGCCTGTGGTTGGTATATGAGACATATAGGCTCGATTATGTGGGTGTTACTGCGTTTCTGCCATGTACAGATGACTCTTAGCCAAGGTTTCACCTTCTGCGCTGTCAACTCTCATGAAAATGCCCCGATTTCATCTCAAGACGTGTCAGGAAATAAAAATAGATGGAAACTCTGTGAGTCATGAAGACGCCTTTGGTGGGAAAGCGCTGTGCTGCGCCGCTGTAAAAAAAAAAAAAGAAAGAAAGAAAAAAGTCCGCCTTAAAACTCCACACCACTTGAATGTGGAATCTTCTCCTGATTGCAGCTCTGCACCAGTCTTAAAGAGGACACAGCTGGGAGGAGAGTGAGCGTAGGCTTCCTGGATGCGTTGTTAATTTGCGCCGATCACTTCTGTGCTGTTTTCTTTTTTTCGAAGCGCACGTGTCGTACTCACATAGCTAGTGTTTGCAGCTGGCACCGGCTCCTCTTTTTTCACACTTTGAGTGTGAAAATCAAAGACTTCCTGGTGCTTCACAATGCGGCTGTGCTTTTGCAGGACTCTAATCACAAGCTGTTCTATTCAGAAGTGCACATCTTATATACAAATAGGACTGTACGTAGTAGAGGGGGTTAGCCTCTGAGATGTGAGGTGAAAAAATCTCGTTTGCACATTTTACATCTACGTCCAAATGTGAGGTTTGCTTCTTTCGTGCTGCTCTGAAGCTGTGAGGCTAATGGAGCTAACAGCGGAAGCTAGCACTTCTCTTATTAGCATAGTTTCTAACACTGTGGTTTACAGCAACTCAGTACATGTAATGTGTCTGGACTGGAGTGTTCCCAGTCTGGGGGGCTTTTTACTCCACTACGTTTAGTCTAGTATCTTACTTTTTACTCTTCTACATTATAGCCAAGTCTGTCTCTTCTTTGGCTTATGTGTGCATTACAACATAACATCTTTAAATGAAAGAAGCACAAAGCAAGTCCACCAATCATGGGTGGTCACTGTGATCACTTTGTTTTGAGCTTGTTGTGGCCTGTTCGACCGAACTTGGTTCTAGCTGATAGAAGCTGTTCCACTTCAGTAGAATAGACGTCAGTGTCAGACTAATTAATGACCTTCTATTAAAGACTGAGGACTGAGAGACACTAGAGTCTCCTCACCTACACTGAGTTGATTAAGAGTCTTGTTCCAGAAATGATAATAGGACATTAGAGCCATAATAAACCATGCTACTGTTACTCTCCATACTCTAGTACATTTGAAGCTAAATACTTAAGTACTGTTACTCAGGTGGAGGTCTGAAGGGAGGAGCTTTTACTGGGGGAATATTTTACCTTGGGTATCAAGTACATAGTTTGTGTATATGGTGTCAAAAACCTTGGAGGCAAGTCCGTTTGAGGTTACTTAACAACTCAACATGGTTTAAGACAAAAGCTTGATGTCAGCACATTAGCTTGCATGTTTTTACCATGCTAACTTGTAGGATCATATAGTGATGTCGTAATCATAATGGTATTGGGCCAGTAATTGCAGTTTTAATAATTATCTCCATTGGGCCAATGCTCAAGTCTGCCCGACATTTCAAACTGATATGTTTTGATGCACACACTGTATGTCGGATGAGCACTATTAACAGTTATGCAAAGCTGGCCGTGCTACAGCAGTGCCCACACACAAGACAACCAGCAGCTCCTCGGCCTGGAGGACCAGCTCCGTCAGAAATCTAAAAATGCTCACAAAAACCAGCCCAAAAGTCGCAACTGCTACAGCAACTGTGATAGATGGTTATATAGGATTTTGGGTTTCAAAGGTTATTTGAACCAAACCCAGTCATGGTGATTTCCCAGACCATACTGTGCTGTTACTCATATCCTCATTGAAAATAATGTGCCATCCATTAGCCTTAACACAGACATTTAGACATATGACGCTAGCCCCGTGATTGTTCTCACTTTTCACAGCCTTGTCGAAATGTCACACCACACATTCGTAGTCCAATATATAAAAGTGACCATATCAGAAAATACTACTAGCAGTAAAACAATAAAGCTGAATTTAACTCCGGGGCTTTGTTCAAAATATACCATTCCACCTTAAATGGTAGACACATGAAGAAAGGACCCTGGACTCCCCAATCAGGAATCAAACCCAGGTCCCTTGTGCTGTGGTGGTTTAAACGATGAGAGAGAGAGAGAAAGAGTGGTTGCCTAAACCATCTTCATCAGGGGAGTGCATGACGTGGCACATCCAGAAGACAGTTTTGCAACTCTAAGATGTACAGATGTAAAATATCGACCATTGCCATCAGCCCAGAATTCCCATATCAGTGTATCCCTACAATTTAGAATACGTAGGCTTCTATTACTTGCTACCGATATGAGCCTCGTAGCTCCAGTGCAAAGTTAAAGAAGCAAACTTCGGACACTAATCCAGTCTTAATTGATCGAGCATGTTTGCCAAACTGCCTGAATCTAGAAAATAAAACTCAATGATCGGAGCTGCGCTCCTAATTTAAGCACATCCGGACTGTCATGTTACATAGAATCCTGTAGTTAAGCATTTTGCCCAAGGATAGTTTAAAACATGATATCCTGAATGATCCTTAATTCTGCAAAGCCGTGATCAGGTTTGCAGTTGCTGGTGGAGGAGCTCGGCTTCTTTAACCATTCCGATTGCTCCATATGCTCTGATTTGATACACGACCACCTCAAAGACCTCTCGACTGCAGCAAAGCTGTCACGACGCCTTATGATGCCATGATGTCTTATTTAGGTCATGATAGAAGTGTTCCATTATGCAGCTAGCGCTCAGGGGCTGAAACCGAAAACCGACAGAGAAAAAGAGAAAAAGAGCGTCAATTGAGATGTTGAAACTGTCTGACAAGAATTTTTGCCGCTAAGTGAGAAAGAGAGGGAGAGAGAAAAAGAGAGAGAGAGAGAGAGAGAGAGAGAGAGAAAGAGACAGACTGTGCTATGTTGCTTTTGTTTGGGCAGGCACTGACGGCATAGACAGCGCTGTTTGCGCATTTCTCTATTCGTCTGGGAGTTTCGTTATTTTCTCTTTCTCTCTCTTTCTCTATCTCTCTCGCTCTCTCTCTCTCTACCCTCTCTCGCTTGCTCGTTCTGCCTCTCGCTCTCTCTCTCAGACGGCTTTGATCACTCCGGCCTTTGAAGCAGCGCTCGGGAAAAAAAAATAAAAAAACAGAAAAAGAGGAGGAAGCAGAAGTCATCGCAAGTTCATGTCTCAACTTGGCGCGACGCAACTGCTGGCAAACTGCGAATCTGCATAAGCGGAATATTTTTGCATACTTTATCCAGTGCGGGGAAAAAACGCACCCCACACATCTGTTCCTGGGTCGCAAATAAACACATTATACAACCTTTTGTCATTTTAAGTCAGCAGCTTGTCAATAGCAAGCACACCTCAATGGGTCACAACAGCTAGGAGTGCTGGTGCTGTTCTTACCTGTTTCAAATGCAGCGTGTTGGGAGTTGCTAAGATGATTCCCTCTATTAGGCTTCTGTTGGTTTACTGCTCTAACTTATTGTGTATACAAGCTCTCCAAGCATTCAGCATATCACCCCTTAAACTGCAGGCTTTAGTCATTCAATAACTTTAATATTAATACATTAACATTAAACTGAACAATCCCTCAAACTACAGGCTAATTAACAGTTAATCCCTCAAACTACAGGCTAATTAACAGTTAATCCCTCAAACTACAGTCTAATTAACAGTTAAACCCTCAAACTACAGTCTAATTAACAGTTAATCCCTCAAACTACAGTCTAATTAAGTGAATCCCTCAAACTACAGTCTAATTAACATATAATCCCACAAACTGCAGGCAAATGAACAGTTAATCCCTCAAACTACAGCCTAATTAACAGCTAATCCCTCAACCTACAGTCTAATTAACATATAATCCCTCAAACTACAGTCTAATTAACAGCTAATCCCTCAAACTACAGTCTAATTAACAGTTAATCCCTCAAACTACTGGCTAATTAACAGTTAATCCCTCAAACTACAGTCTAATTGACAGTTAATCCCTCAAACTACAGTCTAATTAACAGTTAATCCCTCAAACTACAGTCTAATTGACAGTTAATCCCTCAAACTGCAGTCTAATTGACAGTTAATCCCTCAAACTACAGTCTAATTAACAGTTAATCCCTCAAACTACAGGTTAATTAACAGTTAATCCCTCAAACTACAGTCTAATTAACAGTTAATCCCTCAAACTACAGTCTAATTAACAGTTAATCCCTCAAACTGCAGTCTAATTAACAGTTAATCCCTCAAACTACAGTCTAATTAACAGTTAATCCCTCAAACTACTGTCAAATTAACATTAATCCCTCAAACTGCAGTCAATTTAACAGTTAATCCCTCAAACTGCAGTCAATTTAACAGTTAATCCCTCAAACTACAGTCTAATTAACATTTAATCCCTCAAACTACAGTCTAATTGACAGTTAATCCCGCAAACTGCAGTCTAATTAACAGCTAATCCTTTAAACTACAGCCTAATTAACAGGTAATCCCTCAAACTACAGCCTAATTAACATTTAATCCCTCAAACTACAGTCTAATTAACATTTAATCCCTCAAACTGCAGTCAATTTAACAGTTAATCCCTCAAACTGCAGTCTAATTAACAGCTAATCCTTTAAACTACAGTCTAATTAACAGATAATCCCTCAAACTACAGTCTAATTAACAGTTAAACCCCAGAACTCATTATTAGTTTATTGCTTAAACTTTAGATGTATTATTTAACAGCTAAACACTCAAACTACAGATCAATTAACAGTTAATCCCTGAAACTGTAGATTTATTTTTAACAGTTAATCCACTAAACCTCTATTACTCAGACATATTAAGACCTTAAACTCAGGCCCAGAACAATTTGCTTAGATGATCAAAAAGTCATTTTTGAATATTTGAATTGTTGTTGTAGTTGTAACTGTAGTTGTTAAATAATACACATGTACTAGCGTTAAATGTTTTAGTAATTTATTGTAGTTATGGAATAACCAAGAGCCTAGTTGTATTGATATCCATGATTATTGAAACATTGCAAGTAGTGATTATTAAACAGTAAGGCTGCAGTTTAAGGGGATCATTAAATATTTGAATAATTTACTGTATTTTTTAAGTAACCCTTTGTGACATAATAGAAAGAACACTTCTCTATAGTGCCCCCTGTTCTCTTAACTTGGAGGCGATGGATCTCAGGTGCTTCATCTGCAGCTTCAGCTTAATCAGCCTCTCAAACGGCCCCATGGCTGCGAATGGATTGCAATGGATGATCACTGTGCTTGAGGGCCCTCCAGCCCAGTGCCTCAAGCCCGAAGGCCCCTGCTCACAGCCTGCGGAATTCACGGATGAAATACTTCATCTCACTTTGAGAACAGCTTTTTGACACAACCTGCAGTGTTTCTCAAAAGTCATTTACTTTCCAGTCAAAACAGCCATTAAGTGTTATTCATTTTCAGCGTCGGGGAAGAAAGTAGAACATTTATTTAACAGAAAATTATACAAACAGCAGCTCAATATAATAGCCAGTGTGTTCAACGTCTGCTTTTAAAAAAACTTCAACGGTTTTCAGGAGGATTTTAGTCTCATGTCCAGCTAACACTTTCAGTGATACTGGACTTTGGGATGGCCTGTCCATTGTTTTGGGAACACCAGCAGCAACTTTTTTGTCAAATATGTTTTTCTCAGTGAGATGTTTATGGCATCTACACATCCTTTCGGACGTTGCGTTGTCCTCTCATCTCTGAAAGGAAACAGAAACATCTGGGAAGCAAGAGCAGAGCTTGACCTTCTCCTCTCTCTCAGAGCTTCAAGTACAGTTTTTTAATGGAGAGTTTTGGTGGTCTACCAGCTCTCACATGGTTGGTAGGAGCAAGTGGAGTATCTTACACCTAATCTCCTAATGTAACTCCAAACAGACTGGGCCTAAAACAGAGACTTTGGTCTAGTTTTAACCCCAGTTTACCCCGCTCCAGCAATTCTTACAATAACGGATTTCTCATGTCAGGAGCTTGTTTGTCAGATGGCAGTTGGTGAGAGGTTAGACAAATCAATCTTTAGCCAAGCTCTATTAGGCATTCAACCACTACTGCCAAATATATTTATCAGCAAAGAAACCTAATGCCACTTTAAATGACCACTACAGTCTCAGGGTTATTAACCACCTGAACAGAATCCTTCATAAGAGCACACATATGCAAATCAGGTGTTGTCTCATCGTCTAATCAAGCTCTTCATTAGTCGCATCTGATGGGCTCGAGATAAAACACATAAAATACCTGGACTGGCTGGGGGCTTGTAAACTGGAGGTTTAATTGCGTGTTAGAAGTCAAATCTGTTGTTTAAAGAGAAAAAAATTATGGCTGTGCCCAAACAAGAAAAAGCTTACACAAGATAGAAAGGCTCAAATGTTCCTAGAGATACAGTTGGAAGCATTGTTCCCAAGTTCAAAGTTAAAGGAACACTGGCTAGGCCACCTGGATGTGGCAGAAAGAGGAGGCTATCGCCGGCTGCCACAGGATTCCAGAGGAGGCAGGTGATCAAAAACCCTCGAGTGACTGCAAAAGGCCTGCAGCAAGATTTGGTGGCAGCAGGCACAGACCTACTCTTCTACTGAACCATAAGCACAGGAACAGCTGGCTTCAATCTGCTCTAAAATCATACAAACAAGCCACAGAACTGTTGGGACAATGTTCTATGGAGCACTGAAACAAAACTAGAACTTTTAGGGCTGGTGAGTGAGCAGTATGTCAGAAAGAGGATGAATGAAGCACATGCTGAAAAGAACAACCTACATAGAGTGAAGCTTGTGATGCTCTGGGCCTGCTTTGCTTAGGGCAAGATAGATCCAATGAAGTATCAGGAAACCCTAGGAGAAAACGTCATGCCTTCTGTAAGGAAGCTGAAACTCGGACGCCACTGGACCAAGACAACGATCACAAGCATACCTCAAGGTCTACCAAGGCTTGGTTGCAGAAGGAGTTTTTGGAGTAGCCTCTACAGTTGCCCGACTTGAGCCCCATAGGAAACCTTTGGTGGGATTTGAAGAAGGCAGTTGCAGCACACAAACCCAAGAAACCCTCTGCCCCTGAGGAATGGCCTAAGATTCCTCAGGAATACAGCCAGAAGGTACAGAATTACAGCAGGTCATGACAGCAACAGGGTGCTCTACTAAGTACTAAAGGGAACCATTCTGAGAATGCAGTAGCAGTAGCCATTAAAATTGTCAGTTTCTGTTGAATTTGGAGAAAGTTCTCTTATGTAAATTGTCTTGTTTGACTGGTTGAGTGCAAACAGCTAAATGTTTTCTAATGTTGACAACAAGCAGAATTTGCAACGGGGGTTTGGATCATTTTGATTGCAGCTGTAATCTAAAAAGGCAGAAAACAGTTTATATTCAGATGACCTGGCTACAAATGGCTGCTAACATGCAAAAAGAACTTTGAGGAACCACATAACTATATTTGACACTGCTATGCTAAATAACAATCTGAAACTTGTCAATGGCAGTTTTCCTTATCAATATTTGGCCTATAGACTGCACTGTTGGCTATAAATAGGCTATAGCTTATGTACACACCATTGCCCTGCATATGCTAAAACACAAAAATGTGTTACAGTGTAGATAAGAGTCTACAAATCTGCACCTTGAATCCAGTTTCCAGTCCTGGACTTTGTAATCCTTGGTAAGTGTGACATTTACATGGACAATACAATTACCTTTAACTTCCAGCAAGAACAAATTCCAGGACTGGAAACCTAGATCCGGATCTGAAGACATGAGGTATAGACATTCATTCATAAGTAATATTAAAGATAGAAATGTTCTTGATTCTGTATTTATATTTAAACCTATCAAACTCAGCTAGTACACTGAGCTTTCCAGCCTGGCATCCTGCATGTGGCAGCTGCCAAACAACATTAGCTATGTTATTAGATGACTTCTGGTTGTGGAAGCTTCTGTGGTCATTTGTGTGGGCTGTCGGTTGTAAAAGTCTAGAAGCCCCTGTGCTAGAGTATTGGTTATTTCATTGAAGGAGATAACACTAGGTTCTGGTTTCCTAGAACACTCTAATGCATAGTAGCTCAGCCTGTGTGGGTGGATGGGGGAGAGGGGGGTTAGTGAGTGGCTTGGTGGAAGCAGGTGTGTGGTAAACTCCTAGTATAGACGGCTCCGTCTCAGAGAGGATCTGGAGCTGGCTGGCTGGTTGGCCAGCTGGGTGGTTTGAAAAAAAAACCTTGCAGCGGCCGCAGGGGGCCAAGCACTGGGAGAGCTCAGTCACTCAAAGGCTGAAACTGAAAGCTCTGCAGGGGCAGCGCTAGGGGATTTTGTGCAGTGCAGCGCTACCTATGATGGATCACTCTAAAGTAAAGAGTCCGGCACAAACAGTGCCTCTGCAGTGGAGCTGACTGATGTTAAGCCCCTGCTTTACGGGCAGAATGCGCAATTCTCAGGCAGAAAGTGGGTTTAGGAAAATGTATATGGAAAGTTTATGGAAACAGATTATGTACGAGGAAATTGCTCTAATGTTGAAGAAACAGAATTAGACAGGAACGAGACATGAGATACGAGAGACATAAGATATGGATGAGAGCTCAACAGGAGTGTTGCTATCTTAGCAAGTATGAGCTTAATGCTTCATTGAGATCTCAACTGTATGATTATTGGGGTCTTTTGCTGTTCTAAATCTTTCTGCCTGATCTCTATTGTCTAAGAAATTAGACAAATAATAATTCATTTTTTTAATATATTTTTTTAAATATATATTTCTTCTGATTGACAAAAAAAACCCCATCTAAGACTTGTAAAATGTTTAACATCTCCTTTGCTGAAATGACTCTGTGAAGAAGTGACAAAATCTTGGGGCTTCTAACGTCGACCTCCTCAATGTGGGACCTACAAGCTACATAAGCCTTAATGATAATGATAAAACTGTGTGCAATCATTTTTTAGTTCAGTTCAGTCTTTGTTATCATCTCTCAAGGTGAAAAATGGTTTGCAAACAGCTACTATCATTCATTACATCCACCAACAACAATAAAACAACCATTTAAATACCCCAAAAAATTCTAAAAGAAATTCTTGAAAAAAACAAAACAAAAAAAAAACAACGCAAAAAACAAAAACTTCCACACTACAAAGAGAGCGTATGTATGAGCAAACAGAAATTCTAACATCAAGTTAATCCTCTTATTCAACAACATGACTGGCACTAACAGGATGACTCATGGAGGGATCGCTGCTTGCGATATCTGCAATCAAGGTTGTTGGGTCAGTCAGGTACAGCGATGAAGCCCCTCCTGGTCTAAGTCACATCCGCAGCTGATCATGAATCCTGAATTATTCACATGTCTCCTAAAGTCAACCAAGTTTCCTTCTTGTCGGCTGATTCCTTCTGGGTGCAATTATTTAAGCAGCTATTCTTTTGATGATGAGTGTATTTCTCATATACATGTATGCTCTTGGTAAGGAAATTCAATGTGCTCAATGCTCTACAATTATTCTAGCTGTTAGAAAGACTTAAAAATAAATGTGGTTCTTAAGAGCCACAGTAGAACCACTTTTGGTTCCCTGAGGAAGCTACCAGGGCTCAGTACTTTTGAGGAATCCTGTTAGTAAATGAGTGGTGCGAGTATGAAGAGCCTCTTAATGTTTAAACAACCTTCAAATAATGTCAACAACATTTTCAGCCATTGAACCATACATCCTAGACGAGAACCATTTATTAAACCTGTATATTTGAATTTCCCTCTGGGATCAATAAAGTATCTATCTATCTATCTATCTATCTATCTATCTATCTATCTATCTATCTATCTATCTATCTATCTAACAGGACAGGTGAATTGCCGGTTATCATCTGATATTCCTGTTCAGTTTTGTGACTTTGACTTTGACTACATCTCTCTATTGATACGACAGGTTCTGTCTACTGCTACAGGTTTCTATTCACTCTGTGTAGAAACTCCGGAACTGTTGCAGCACCTCTAAACTTTAACACAGCAAGAGCTTATCTTTACCCTACACCCTGTTTGCATCACATAAACTTGCATCCTGCAAAACAAATGTTTATAGTGCAGACAGAATAGCAAGTCTGTAGAGCAAAGGCAGATGTTTTACTGTCACGGTGCCAAAAAAAACTGAAAAAAGTAGTTTGTCATCTTATGGCACTCCAGACGAATGTTTTACTTTGCAAGGTGCGCTCTCTCTCTCTCTCTCTCTCTCTCTCTCTCTCTCTCCCTCTCTCTCTCTCTAGTACAACTTTTCATCTGTAAACACCAGTGCCTGCATTTAGCCATCAGATGAGCATGATCAATGTTAGCACGGCTGACAGGGAGATAATGAATACAGGAGATATGGGCAGTAATGCAGCCGGTCATTTGTCACTCCCAGGGTCCTGGCTGAGTGTTATGGATATCAGGTGAGCAGCTCAGTAATGGAGTTGATATGCTCTACATTGCGTGTCAACAGAAGTGATGGATTCGTATAGGATGATGGTAACTCCACCTGTTCTTTGCAAGGCAGCCGAGGACAGAGGCCTGGGGGGCTAAGTGAGGGTACGTGTGAGTGTCAGAGGGGGAAAAACTTCTTAAAGTCAACCTCAATTGAAAACTGACCTTTTTTTTCCAGTCTTCATGTTAAGCATAAGTTTATATATCAGATCCCCGAAACAACCAAGGAGGAGAGGCTTCTTGAGACTATGTTTCTCAAAGCTGACAACATCAATATAAATGTGAATGGACTTTGTAAGTTGCTAAGGCTACTGCCAGTGTAGTGCTGAAAGTCTTGCTGAGCCAGACGTGATCTTGTACTGAGAGTACACATCTGGGGACAGCCATGTGAATTGTTGACTTATTAGGGTGGGAACAAACTTGGGTGAGAGTCGACCCCCTGTTTGATAGGGCTTACTATTATAGTTTATTTCGTATAACTATAAAAACTTCAATTAGGCATGAATATGTCCATCATGTGTGCGGGGAACAGATTACACGATTAAAACAGCCCCTTGCAAAACGGCTTTCCATCAGCCTACACTATGCAGTAGTGTTATAAGACATCACTGGGCAGATGGGTTGCAAGCAGCTGTGTTTGGCTTCTGTCTTTTGACAAAGTTTTGACAGCTACAGATGGAGGAAAAGGGAGGTGGAAAGAACTGCCATCTCTTTGCGCAAGTAGACAAGCTCTCAGATTTGAACTAAATGATGTGTCATCAAGCCCAACAGGACATAATCAAAGTATACAGCAAACAACAATAACACATACACAAATACAATAATATAGCCCTATGCAAAAACCATGCAGCGTTTGGAAATTCTCGTATATATAAGTTCACCAGACAAAAAATTGAGTCACCTCTCATTTTTAAGGTGGTAGTACCTTCAGGCCCCTGCATAAGGTGTTGCATGAGGACAATGGGGCTGTAAATGAGTTTGTAAATCAAACTCATGCTGACCACAGCTTTACTGCCCATAAACTTGCATTAAGAACAGGGACAGACGAACAAACAAACAAAAGCAACTGAAAGGCAGGGGAGTACGTTTCAGTGACTGGATATAGCAATGGACTGGATACAGTGCATAGATATAGCATATTGTCGCTGTCCAAAGAAAAACATGTATCTCCATTTTTGTTGATTTTTATTTTTATGCTTAATTTGATCACATGAGATGCTGTTAGCACTGTGTGGAAATTTCATGAAAAAGGGACCATAGGAAATGGTCCAAAACGGCTTGGAAAGACGTCTGGTTCCATTGACTTTCATTTAAATTAAATTAGGTTTTTTGCCTCTCCTGTAAAGTTGCCATTTTGGAGATACCTGTTTTTCTTTGGACAGTGCAGTATTTTATCTAACTGCATGCTAACCTGTTCATGCTCACAAAGAACCACATACAACTTCCCATATTAATGAACACTTCAGTGTTTGTATTTTTTAGCAATTATGTTTATAAAACAGCAAAATACATGCGACCATACATTTATCAAACAGAGAAGAGGGTCAATGGTTTCCTGTAGTGCTTCCTTTTCTTTTTAATGAGCAGAGCAACAAGCAGAGGGAGAGCCTTGAATTCCTCCACTGACACACAAAATCCCTTTAAAATCACACGCTACAACCAAGCTTCAGCTCCTGTATAAGGTGGAGCACCTACACACATTACTGTATTACTGGAGAACAGGGTGAACCAGCTTAGTTGCTGGGCTTGAAGGAATAATGACTAAGAAATTCATAACTGCTACTCAAGGAATCCATTTCTTCCTCCTCTTGTGTCTTTATTTGTTTTTCCACATGTAAAAACTGCATCTGTTTTGTGTCTAAATAATTTAATTTGATTTAACTTTGACCACATTGCTTCTTAATGTCTTGAGACTATGTATCAGAAGTGGCTTCCTTGTATTTTGTGCCTAGAGTTATGGTGGCCGAGAAGTGCAAAACAAATGAACATTTCAGAAAACAAAATTACAAAAATGAAAACAAATTTACAAACAAAAAAACAGAACATTGAAGAAAACAAAATTGCAAAAGAAAAAACAAAATTACAAGGCGTGAAACACTTTTACCAGTACCGAAACGGTTACACACTGCGAATTCTGATGGAAAGAGTAGGTCTAACACACAGGAAGTGCTTGTTTTGGATCCTTGTCAGTCAAACTGAAAACTCAAACAAGTAAGAGATGAACAGGCGACATCTAAACCACTTGAAGTTGGAAATGTTAAGGAAAGTAGATGGGCTGTAATGCTAGCTGTAGTGGATAACCAGTGATTTATAACCAACTCCAAGTGGTTTAGGCGTCACCTGTTCGTCTCTTTCTTCCGTCAGCTCTTTTAATAACTCTAAAGACCTTCCACAGACAAACAAAAGCGTGGCAAAACGTGTTCCAAAAAATGAACAAAACAGGCTATAGCGTTGTCATCATCCCCAACTCCACCCACTCTACCACCATGAAACAGTTTGATTAACCGGGGTTCAAACAAGCACTTCCTGTGTGTTAGAGCTACACTTTCGGTTAGACTTGACTGTGTGTAAGTGTTTCAGTACTGGTAAAGTGTTTCATGTCTTGTAAAACTGTTTTTGCATTTTACTTCCATACTGTGGAATATATTTTTGAGCAAAACACATTACTTGGATTAAACTGTTCAATTGGGGATGGGCAGTCAGTGTTTTGAGGGCTGTATTTATGCTACTATTATGCCGTGTCATTCTGCACCTCATAGCCACTCGCAGCCAACAGCAGAAGTCATGCAACATGGGCATGGTAGGAGCTTTTGTGAGTAAAATGGATAATTATCAGAGAGAAGCTTTAGAAATATATGTAAGGTATAGAAAAGATGGAGGACGTTCTGTACTCTTACTTACGTAGTATAAACTGGGTTCAATTCATAAAAGACTTTTTTTGTCCATGGTTTCCAATCAATCAACGACCAACATCCAGTTTATTCCACTGCTGCAGTTGACAGCAAATGATGGGAACTCTTGATGGAGCGCTCCGCAATGGCTGTCGCCCCCTATTGCAAACAGGTATTCAGTCTGCACTAGTTCTTCTGATACTCACTATACTGGATTGAGTGATGTACTCTCAAGTGTCGTATCAGGTTAGCAGTGTTAAAGGTCTCTACTTTCCCTCCTTCAAATGGGACAATGGTTTTACAAATTTAACAAGTACCTCGGGTAGATAAAGTAAACAACTGCCAGACAGCTGGAATGCCTTTTATCAGCATGAGTGGTGAAATCCAATACAGGCTTTCTACAGCACTGCAAGGCCTGTAGTTTCAGTTCTCGTATGTTTCACGTCACTCAACAGCTCTAAGGACTGGCCAATCGCTAATAGCATATTTGCCTGAAAACTGTCCGGTTTTGACAGATAGCCCACCAATCCCTCCGTATCTAAGTTTAAAAGGCATATAACTTACAGAAACACTTTAGCCTAAGTTACTATAGTCGAAAAGAATCTTCTTGATTTTGCATATATGATTCATTTTGCCTTGAAAATATGTGTCTCACATAATAAGCAGTATTATGCCAGTTTGCACTAAAAATGAACTAGTTAAAAGTTTGGTTCACACTAATGGAAATGAACTAGTTCAGGGTTCACTTCATACTAATGGAAATGAACTAGTTCAGGGTTCACTTCATACTAATGGAAATGAACTAGTTCAGGGTTCACTTCACACTAATGGAAATGAACTAGTTCAGGGTTTACTTCATACTAATGGAAATGAACTGGTTCAGGGTTTACTTCATACTAATGGAAATGAACTGGTTCAGGGTTTACTTCATACTAATGGAAATGAACTAGTTCAGGGTTTACTTCATACTAATGGAAATGAACTAGTTCAGGGTTTACTTCATACTAATGGAAATGAACTAGTTCAGGGTTTACTTTATATTAATGGAAATGAACTAGTTCAGGGTTTACTTCATACTAATGGAAATGAACTAGTTCAGGGTTTACTTTATATTAATGGAAATGAACTAGTTCAGGGTTTACTTCATACTAATGGAAATGAACTAGTTCAGGGTTTACTTCATACTAATGGAAATGAACTGGTTCAGGGTTTACTTCATACTAATGGAAATGAACTAGTTCAGGGTTCACTTCATACTAATGGAAATGAACTGGTTCAGGGTTTACTTCATACTAATGGAAATGAACTAGTTCAGGGTTTACTTCATACTAATGGAAATGAACTAGTTCAGGGTTTACTTCATACTAATGGAAATGAACTAGTTCAGGGTTTACTTCATACTAATGGAAATGAACTAGTTCAGGGTTTACTTCACACTAATGGAAATGAACTAGTTCAGGGTTTACTTCACACTAATGGAAATGAACTAGTTCAGGGTTTACTTCATACTAATGGAAATTAACTGGTTCAGGGTTTACTTTATACTAATGGAAATGAACTAGTTCAGGGTTTACTTCACACTAATGGAAATGAACTAGTTCAGGGTTTACTTCATACTAATGGAAATTAACTGGTTCAGGGTTTACTTTATACTAATGGAAATGAACTAGTTCAGGGTTTACTTCATACTAATGGAAATGAACTAGTTCAGGGTTTACTTCACACTAATGGAAATGAACTAGTTCAGGGTTTACTTCATACTAATGGAAATGAACTAGTTCAGGGTTTACTTTATATTAATGGAAATGAACTAGTTCAGGGTTTACTTCATACTAATGGAAATGAACTAGTTCAGGGTTCACTTCATACTAATGGAAATGAACTAGTTCAGGGTTTACTTTATACTAATGGAAATGAACTAGTTCAGGGTTTACTTCATACTAATGGAAATGAACTAGTTCAGGGTTCACTTCACACTAATGGAAATGAACTAGTTCAGGGTTTACTTCATACTAATGGAAATGAACTAGTTCAGGGTTTACTTCATACTAATGGAAATGAACTAGTTCAGGGTTTACTTTATATTAATGGAAATGAACTAGTTCAGGGTTTACTTCATACTAATGGAAATGAACTAGTTCAGGGTTCACTTCATACTAATGGAAATGAACTAGTTCAGGGTTCACTTCATACTAATGGAAATGAACTAGTTCAGGGTTTACTTCATACTAATGGAAATGAACTAGTTCAGGGTTTACTTCATACTAATGGAAATGAACTAGTTCAGGGTTCACTTCATACTAATGGAAATGAACTAGTTCAGGGTTCACTTCACACTAATGGAAATGAACTAGTTCAGGGTTTACTTCATACTAATGGAAATGAACTAGTTCAGGGTTTACTTCATACTAATGGAAATGAACTAGTTCAGGGTTTACTTTATACTAATGGAAATGAACTAGTTCAGGGTTTACTTCATACTAATGGAAATGAACTAGTTCAAGGTTTACTTCATACTAATGGAAATCAAACATCAATTTTGATGCACTGGTGCATTTGTTGACCCTAGCGGGTTAACATGTGAAATCTGGCTCATATGCTTTTAGATCATTGAACTAATCTAAGGTATAGCTAATTATCAGCCAATCTCTGATAGCATAGCTGCCTGTAATGTGTTTATTGCCTGAAAAATGTTGATGCATAGTCAATAAATTGCTCCCTCTTTACTTGCAGGTGGCTGAAATGAAAAGGTATATACAAAGTTCCAAAGGCAGATCACTTACAGATGCCCTTAAGTGTAATATCAAGCTCTTGGTGGGAGAAGTTCAGGTAGCATTAAGGGAATCAGTAAAAGCAATATGGCCGCCCAGATTCAGTGCTAAATAACTGGCATCATATTTAATTCTGGAGGGGGTAAGTGGCTAAATTGCAACTACAGGGCTGTAAGCCTCTAAACCCTCCTGGAAATGATGTCCCTGAGCTGAGCTTTTTTACTTGTTGAGGGTTGTAAGAGAAGGTGCAATATTATATTACAGGTTGACATCATTCTCTCCCGCATGAGGCAGGTGAAAGTTCTCACATTTTGATGGAAGATTATGGAAAGAGCTAGAATTGTGTCTTTTAATAGATATATGCTGACTTATGACCAGGAACATGAACTAACATGGGAAATAAAAGTTGGTTTGATTTCAGGTTGACTTTAATTTGGGGGAGATTTAGCAAATGTGAAATACATGGATTACGGTCTGCGTTTTCTTTCAGCCAGCTGCTTTGCTTCCTTTCTATGTAGTCATTTTTCTTTCTGCCTCTGAACTTGCAAACTTCCACTTGGCTTTATGCTTCTAACTGAGTTGCTCAGGTGCACTCTCTATACTCTAAGTATGAAGGAAAGCAGCCGCAGTCCCATCGGTGTATACGTTATCCTCCTGGAGTGGACATGCTGTCTACTGCTGGATATAGAAAATCGATTCCTTTACATTAGCTCATTGTCTTCCACTCGTGGAGGAGCGCAGTGAAAGGTCTGCAGCCGCTCTCTGGCCCCAGCAACAGTTGCGCGATCAGGTTTTCTCACAATTAAACACAAATTCGATCCGGAGAGTAGAGAGTGGCTATCAGAGCGCTAATGAAATCACGGCGCATTTCGACTTGGAAGACTTTTTTTTTAAGAGTGACTAACTCGACCTGCTGAAGCTTTCTCACGTAACATAACCTCCCACAAAGATCTCATGCTCTTTACATAGGCTCTGCTGCAGACACACGTCAGCACCTTCAAACCAAGCTTCAAGCCTTCAAGCAAATGATGACTCAGCAGAAAAAAAGAAAAGAAAAACCGTCACATCTCCCACCGAGTTGGACTCGACTCAACTTCAGCGAGAGAGAAGCGCAGCATGACAGACAGCGACTAAGGACAAAATGGAGGAAAACAGGAAAGAAAAAATAAAGCTTTTCTTCCACGGGTTTGTTTATTTCTCCCTCCTGTACTTTCTTTGTAATTGGAATGAAATAGTGAGATGAGATGCCGCCAAGTGTTCCGACTTCTCTCGCTGCGACACACTCACTTCACAGGAAGGAGTCCAGGCAGTCGAAAGAGAAAAAGGGTGATAGAAAAGTGGAGGAAAGAGTGAGATAAAGATAAAGCTGCAGGGGAAGTAATGAAGACAAAGAAAGTGAAAAAGAGAATTAAATAGAGATACATGTGGAAAAAAGATAATGAGAGAGGACACAGAAAAGGGAGAGGTAAAGGAAGAAAAGAGTGAGGGAAGACAGAAGAGAGAGGTGGGGAAAAACAAGACAAAGGAGAAGGAGAGAGAGGAGAAGAAGAAGAGAGAGGGAGCACAAAGGAAGAAAGAGGGAAGAGAGAAACAGATTCACAGAGAGGAAAAGAGGGACAGAGAGGAGAGAAAATGTTAGGAATATAGATATACACAAAGAAAAAGAAAAGAGAGAATAACCTTGCAGAGAGAAAAGGAATGGACAGACAGGCAGACAGACAGATATAAAGTACAGAAGGAGAGTGGGAAAGAGAGAAATATGGGCGGGCAAGTGATAAAGTCAAAGAGAGAACAATGAAGAGAATGGGGAAAGGAACAACAGAGTTACAGAGACAAAAGAAAAAGGAGGGAAATAATAGATGAGTTGAAAACAGAGATACACTGAGAGAAAAGAAAGAGGGGAAATAATGAGACGGTGATAAAGCCAGAGAAATGGTATTATAGAGAGAGAAAGACAGAGAGAGATAAAGAGAGAGAGATAGAGAGCATGAGAAAGAGAGAGATAGATCACGAGAAAGAGAGATAAAGAAAGGGAGGGAGCATGCGAGAAAGAGTGCAACAGAACTCAGACTGTAGCTGCTGCGTTGCTGTTGCAGTGAGCGTGGATCTCGCTTAATGACCGGTCGTGTCTGTAACTCCAGCTAGGACAGAGAGCAGGTCTGATGCTGTGGAAACGATGACCGTGAATACAGTAGAAGGCTTCGGTCGAGAGCAGAGCGTGTGTAGCCACAGAAGGCCAGCCGTGACTTAGTGCAGGCTGGAAACACAATCGTTAAGGTCAGAGACTCTGATAAAGACGACTTCATTTAGCAGACTGTTTAATTAAAACGGCCATTGTGCGCGCACGTGTATGCGTGTGTACGCGCGGGGGGAAGCGCGAGACAGGGGGAGAGAGGGAGAGAGTGGGGGAAACAATCCGAAGTAAATTAGCTGTGAATCTAACAAATGACAGTAATTAGAGGGGTAGCCTGCGTCGGGAGCAGAAACCAGGCCAGATACAGCTGCAACTTTAAACTGGAACACAGCGCCGATTTCAAGCTGCCTACAGAACAAAAGGGCTCTGCGAGCTCCTGAAGAGGTTTCTCCTTCGCCGGCAGAAACTTCATCAAGTATGAGTGTCAGTGCACACCAGCTTCAACTATGACCCTAAAGATGCCAACTGCCTGGCCCCAGTGCTACACAAAGGGCACCAGTGCTACTCTAGTTTGAATAAACACCTGGTCCAGGTGGGCTATTTACATTTTCAGAGCAGAGGTCATACTCATAGCATGTTTAGGTTTTACCAACTAGCTTACACGTGTATGGCAACTTGAGGGATGAAGCCCCCAAGGGTAATACACCACCCCACCCCACCCCATTTCTCCCCTGATATAAATGATGGGTGTAAATGTAGAAATGATTTGTAGTGCATATATATATAGCACTGACTACATATATGCACTACATTGTAAGACATGCGAACGATTTAAGTTTCACACTCGGCTGTGGACGGACCTAATCCCTGTAAAAGACTGACCCAACAGCCGCGATTGTAGACATACAGCGAGCAGTGATGGCCTTATTGAGTCTACTTGTTAGTGCCAGCACCACTGGCAGATGGGTGGACAACACAGGACTACATGCACACAATGCAGACGATGACTGACATTAACACCACGCCAACATTACCAAAGACTGCAGTGGTGCACTCCAGACTGTCATGGAGTGGCTGAGAAGGGTAGCGGGTCATTTTCAGTGATATATATGTATCGTCGCTGTCCAATGAAAAACATGTATCTCCATTTTTGTCCATTTTGACTTTTTGCATTCCGCATCCGCTGCTGTTTACATACTGTGAGATTTCATGATGAACGGACCAACTGAAATGGCCCAGAAGTGCTCAGAAGGACGTCTGGTTCCACTGGCTTACATTAAAATCAAATGAGGTTTTTGGCCTCTCCTGTAAATGTGCCATTTTGGAGATACTTGTTTTTCTTTGGATAGCAACAATATATATATTGCATAAATATAAGTAATTGCAAAAACCATGTTTAATGTGGAACAGCCAAAAAGTGTTCACATGCACAAGCATTAGCTTAATGCTAACATACTATAGGAAATCCTATAGGGGCGCTAGCAGAAATTTGCTTTACCATGGATGTGGGTTTTGACTTTCATGGCCTACCCTAAAGGGCAGGTTAAAAACCCTTATATAACTGTTGTGGATTGTTAGGAATCCTGTCCTGAGTTGTAGAGCACATGAAAAGTGCTTCTTGTAAGGAGAAAACAAGCCAATAAATAAATAAACAAACAAACAAACAAACAGCAGACTGAAGATATGCCTCTCACACTTCTTTTGTTTGTCTGGGAGCAAAGCCCCAGCCACGCGAACACGGCGGGACAGAGCGGTAAAAATACAATACAGTTGAAACAATATTTGCTTAGTCTGTCCGAGCTGATACGAGATTAGAGTGAAGTCGGAAGCAAGACGATGGCAAAGGCTGCTCCAGATTCCGGCAAATAACCGGCTCTGCTCTCCATACGGCCAGACATGTTGCTCATATTCTGTCAGATTAGTGTGATTCTGTCGCATCCATATTAATGCATAAACCCCAAGATCTTATGATTGAGGTTCATAGATGTATACAAAGAGATTTTAGCGTATGGAACGTGTAGGAAAGCGTGATGACTGTCAGATTGTGCAAGCTTTAGCAGTTTAGAAGTTGCTGACTTGAGATGCCTAGTAATGTAATGGTGGGGCAAAGAATAGTGGCTTACCTTGCAAAAAAGGCACATCAGTAGAACAGGCCTACTAGAATTACAGTATATAGGGAATACTAAAAGTACATTTTATGTACTATATAAACATATATCTAATATACACGTTTAACTATCTTTCAAAGTATACCGTTAACGTGACACATTTAAATTACCTTTAGTGTGCTATACTACAGTATACTTAAACAACAGTGTATATACATTGGAATGACGTTATTATGACCCTTTCTACTTTCGACAGCAGCTGCACATGAAGGAAGTCACGTTTTCGTGGCATTCTCTGGGCCCACTCATCCATGAATCCATTCTTGCAGATCATGTCCACTCATACATGCTTACCCTGGGTGGACTTTACCTTTCAGCAAGACAATGAAACATGTCACACTGCTGGAAATGTTTGGTTGGAGGAGCATAAACAAGACTTCCAAGTACTACCCTGGGCCCCTAATTTCCCAGACTTGAAGCCAATTGAGCATCTGTGGGACCACCTCGATGGTCGTGTTCTCTCTATAGATCCTCCCCCACGGACCCTCCAGCAGCTGTGGGTTGCACTGCTTTCAGCATGGCTCTGGATACCTGTGACAACCTACCAAGACCTTACTGAGTCACTCCCAGCCTGTCTAGCTGCTGTCCATGCTGCACAGGGAGGTTACTCTGGATATTAACTGGTCATAATAATGTGACTTGACTGTGTAATTATTATTATTATATTATTATTATATTTTTGACTTTTAATGTACAATATAATGCAATTATATTATATATTTAGTGACTGCAATATAATTTCAATTGCACTAAGTTTTTTAGTTGCAGTATAACTCTACAGTGTAACAAGTAGCAGGTAAACTTTATCAGTACATCTAGTAGTATATTCATAATGCAGTTTATAAGGGGAATTATATTGTGTTTTTATAAATTGAATACTAAAATCTACTTCGGATGTTTTAACTGCACTTTACTGCACGCATTATTATAAGCTCACCAGACAAAAAATTCATCATCTTGCATGTTTAAGTGGTAGTAACAGTGGGGCTGTTTTAGTGGAGTGGTGGTGCAGAGTTAACACCTACTGTCACTGAGGTAGAATGTGTGGAGTTTAAAGACCTGCCTTCTATCCTGGCTGTTCAGTAGTGCTGGGTGGTGGTCCCCACTGCTGCTGTGTTCAAGAAAGAGCACTCATTTAAAAGAGCTATGTTTCCTGTTGTTTTTTGCTCTTGGAGTTACATTGTGAAGCATATGTCACTGTCGTGAATACAAATCATGCTTTGAGCCCTCCATGCACAGTTGTATACTTGCAAATCTGACCCCCCCTTTATGTGCGTGTAAGTTGCAAATGGACGCTTCAGGAGCTTGAAGACTTTCAGTGCTTATTTAATGTGAGATGGACCACGACTGACCAAATTTATTGGTGAGAGATGACTTATTTCTTTGCCTGGGAGCCTGAAACAGGACTTTTGAAGAATTTTGGCATCTGAAAAAACTACTTTGTGAGACAGGGATGATACAGATAAGGTTACAGCTACAATCTTTCAGAAATAACATTGGCAGGGAAGAACACTCATTGTTTTCCCGGTAGCTATGAGACTGTCTTGAATCCTTTTATCTATTTTAGCTCTCATCAACAAGCAAAAGCCAGTCCAAGATATACTCTAGTCCGGTTTCATAACGAGGCTTTAATGTATGTTTTACATGCACATGAAGGCATTTTTCTTTCACAAGGGCTTCTATGAGCAGCCTGTGACCTGTATATGATGGAGGTCTGAAGCTGAAGTTAGCTCAGAGCAAGCCACAAGTAAGTGCAGACCAGAGAACATAGCATTATTAGCATAACTAGCTTATATGTGTTGCCATTTGCAGCAATTGCAGGATTTAGGCCTGGGATCCTAAATACAGTAAATAATGTAGAACAGAAACAGCCTTACTGAACTAAGACTATAGCAAAGGTCGACCTGACCTGTTTGCAAACCAAACTCAAAAACTTTATGTGATGGCAGCTGGGAAAATGGGAACTTTGAAGAGGTTGTCTTCTTCCCAGATCACTAGTATCTCGCTAGATCTGGCAATGTCTGATTTGTCTCAGCTTGGAGTCGAGCAGCTGCAAACACGCTCTCTCTAAGAGCTAGCACAAGTGACAGTCATAGAAAGATGACACGGCCATTTCGGCCAGGCTTGTAAGAAGACACGGCGATAAAAAATTGTGACAGCTTTATCTATCGCGCCTTTTCAGCTGAACAACTCGAAAACAGATCCGACCAAAGCAAAAAAAAAAAAACACGATTTTAAAAAAGCTTCTAAAGCATGAGTGACAAAAAAACCCTCTGTGCCCTTAAGGCCCTTAAATGTTTCTCGTGGAGCTCCAGCAGGGCTTCATTGGCAGTATGAAACACAGGCTGGCCACAGCATGAGAGATGTGAAGTGCAGCATAAAGGAACAGGCGTCTCTCTGCAGAATGGCAGCAGGGGGCAGGAAGGGGTTGGGGTGGAGAGAGAGAGAGAGCAAGAGAGAGAGAGAGCAAGAGAGAGAGAGAGAGAGCGAGAGAGAGAGAGAGAGAGAGAGAGAGGCTATTGTCTACATACAGACAGGACTTTAATCATGAGTTTGGTGTTCAGTGGTATTTGATTGTTGCGTGTTGGGGGGGCTGGGAGTATCACTGGCTCCCACAGAAGGGACCAGTCCCCTCCACCTCCATTCGATAGTTCTTAGATGGTCAGTCCTGCGTAGTTGGGTATCGTCCATAGGTTTTTAATGGAATGCATTAGAAAGAGGTTCTGTTCTGCTGACAACACCTTATTTCGGTTCTCTGCTAGCGTTCCACTTCTTACTGCTCAACTTTTAATTCTACCAGAAAAGGTGTAACGCAGCCTGCAGAGCGGAAAGTTTCCAGGACGCCCGTGTGGGCGTGTTTTTAATAAATGATGCTCGCAACAAATGGGAAAATCAGACTCGCGTGGCCAGAAAGAAATACTGTGCTGGCTGAAACCAGACTCGCTAACACAAAATGCAATTTAGTTGTTGTAAACATCCTATTTAAATAACAATAAATATCATTAGTAAATAAATGTCTTAGCTGTAGCTTTGCTTTTACAGCCAAGGCATTTCAGTACAGCCAAGAGCACAGGAAGTGGAACCACACTGTGTTTGAAATGTTATTTAAATACCATAAACATCCCTTTTCTCCTTCAATGCAGAGTGTTCTGGACACTCCACTGGTCTTAATGCGATGTGATCCATGGCTCCTCCCTGCCTTTGCAACCAAACTGACAAAGTTTTGTCAGTGTGAAAACTAGTACGCCACACATCCATGTGGCCACTGCTAGGACAGATGCCTTAAGCTCAGTTATCTTAAGCTTCGGAGAATGGGCTTTCTATGCTGGCCACTTTCCCCAGCTATGAATGGCTCCAACTCTCTCTCTTCTCCATTTAATCCCTTACCCTGTTTTATCCATTGCCACTGTTATGCAGAGGGCTTTTTGGGACACAAGCAGACATTTTACGCTGTCGTTTTATTACACTGCAGGGCTGTCTGCAGGAAATCTCTACCATGTATTATATGTGACTTTAAGCACGCATGAGCATAACTGATGTTGCACAGCCTGGGAGAGAATTTTGCAATGTAACCTGCAATGAACGAATAAGGGTGTTGTTACTGCTCAGGTTCCAGAAGGTGCAAATATACATTTGACGCTACAGTATGTTGTGTGGTGTTTTCTGATTTGACACATTTAAGATGGAGAAGTCAAACCAAACAACTTTAGGTCAAAGTTCAGGTGCAGAGACCAGCAGTAGCAGACAAACTAGCAGTTTCTAGACAGTACTTGACTTGTTGATCACATGTAATAGCACTAACGACATGAATGCCCTAGAGAGGTTAGGCACCCAGTGACTCCAGGCTGTATATCTCTGGTTTCCTCTCAAGTTTATCTCGGGAAGGCTAGCCATGCGATCCAAGGTTATGGGAAAGGGCACGTCATGCTCTACAGACTATGGAGTTTGGCTTCATTCTAACATTTCTCTGTCTTTCTACAGTCCTTCAGAGCTCACATACTAAATGTCACTATCTTGGCTTTCCTGGAGACTACAATATGGATAGGATAGGAGGACATACACCCCATGATCCTATAAACTTTGGTTACTCTTATTTTTGCCAAGTTAGAATCTTCTCAATTTCATTGGCTCACCAGACATCCAGCATGGGTGAGCATCTTGGTAAGGCCACCTAGGGTGCACCAAAGCTGAACACAAACTTGCAAGGGTTGTTATCTCTTGAAAACTTGACCATGGATGGCTATAGCATCAGCGCAGTCAGAACTCATGTTCTCTCTTATATATATATATAGGGCTTAGATGGTTGCACCACTCAGGGGCCTTTCAAATCGAATTGAAAGTATCATTACACCTCTAATAGACATATGCGGATATATGGAGAGAGAGCGAAACAAGAAAGGCTGAGATAGCATAGGAGAGAAAGGCTGAGTGTAAGGCTAGTCTCTAAAGGGCAGCAGAGAGCTGCTTAAGGATTCACTGTGCGGAAGAAGCCCTCCCCGATGCCAGGGCTTTTTTGACATAGGCTTTGACAGGTGCAGGCGCGTATGCAGTCCTAATCGGAGGAGTGATCTGCGCTGCAGATAGCAGCGCGGCACCGGAAAAGATAGAGATGACGGAGCAGAGAAAGAGTAAGTAGGAGAGGTGAAAAAGAGAAAGAAGGGGGCCGTCCCGTCTCATGCCATGAGCACTACATTATCCACACACTCCTGTCTATGACTCTGAATCATATCTATGGAAATCTGCTGTTAAGGGGATAGTCTGTCTACCTCACAAAGAGAGGAGGTAATAGAGAAAATAGACAGATCTATCAGTTCACAGCAGGGCCTGAAAGATATGAAGGAACAGTCTCTGACTGAAACTGTACAGGGGTGATAATAATGGCTGATTTCAATTTCCATTTTCTATGGTAGGTTTTCATTTGCCTTGTCTAATAGAATTTAGAGCCATTTGGCAATTGTGCATGAACACAAAAGGAATTTAACACATCCATGAAATGAAACCCCCGCATACACACACTCTAGGAGGCAGTCAGGGACCCTACCCAGGGAGCAGCTGGCAGGTTAGATGCCTTGCTCAAGAGCACTTCAGTCATGTTCTGTCAAGTCCGGGAATCAAACCGGCGACCCTGTGGTCACAAGGGTGCTTCCTTAACTTCCAGCCCACGGCAGTCATAACAGCTTTAGTTAAACGGTAACTGTGAATTGTCAATTTCTTAAATTGAACTTAAAATAAAAACTCCTAAAGGAAAAGTGTAACAATTTTGATATCTGTCAATTACAACAACAAACATTTCACATGAACTCTTTAAACCATGCTGCTGTTGGAGTTTTATGCTAAGATTTGGCAGCTGGTGCCAGTGATTATCACTGGCAAGTGAGAAAAGAGTAATAAACCAATAAGGGTAAAATCATTTAAGTGGTTTGATATGAAATATGCCATAGTCATGTCAGAATGGTTAACAGTGGTGGAGATGGGAACCTGTATGTCTGGAGAGTTTAGTGCCTCCACAGGCATTTCCACTTTTGATGAGTGCCACTATAAACACGTGATACACA
This sequence comes from Prochilodus magdalenae, assembly GCA_024036415.1. Taxonomy (NCBI): domain Eukaryota; kingdom Metazoa; phylum Chordata; class Actinopteri; order Characiformes; family Prochilodontidae; genus Prochilodus; species Prochilodus magdalenae. Next base: position 237,894 of record JAMWET010005358.1, on the reverse strand, counting down.
TCAGCTTCAACCATGAGCCAACACAGATAGACGCAGACTTCTTCTTAAACACTGTTTTCATTATTGACTTTCACTAATAGCCATTAAAATACTGATCTATGAAAGTGCGTGTAATGTTTTGCTTCCTGCCCTGTAGCTGTGTCTGGATGAACGGTGTGAAATTAATGTGTCTGAAATTAAACCATCGTGTTACATATATTACTACTAGGGGTACGACTAATGAGTATCTTGATAGATGAATAATCTGTGGGTTGCTGGGATGAATAATCGACTATCTGGATTATGAATCACACAATTACTCAATGGACATACACCACCAATCAAAAGTTTAGATACGGCCACTCATAGTAGGTTTTCTTCGGTTTAATGTTTTACTTTAGAAAAAAGGTGAACACTACAAAACAGCACTTGTGGAATTTTGCAGTCCACGTGAAAAACCTCCAAAACTGAACTACAGGAGGATGAAGCAGCTTTCTTAACTTGCAATAAAGGCTGGCATAAGATTTTTAAGCAATTTTGGACCAATTCTATTGTTCTTCCCATCATGAATATGCACAAAGTTGGATGGTTAGAGCTTTTTAACTGTGCAAAAAAAGAGATAAAAGTTTTCTGTGCACCACAATATATATTAGAGTGAAGATATGGCAAATATATAACATTGTGATACATCAAGAGTGTATGTGGTATATCAGGATATGCATTGTTTCAGACTCTCATCAGCTGGAACTGTTAAGTTTAAGCTTGTAGAGTCTTTAAGATAACCAAGAACGTCTATTTAGTTGGGTGTGTCATAACCTTTGACCGGAATGGTATTTATCATCCAAAGGAATAACTTCAATCTCTTAAGATCCATTACTGCATTAAAAGCATCTTCATTGGAGCCATATGCTCTTAATTCTAGAATTCATAGTAGTTACTGAAATGCAGTTGCTGAAATGCAATTTGAAATTCATCCTGAATAAATATCGTCCTGTATATGTCCACTTTCACACTGAACAGAGTTATTAGGGTTGTCAATTTTCCCTAAAAGTCAAGTTCAAATAAGATTAGGCAAATCCATAAATCGTTCAAATTTACTGGGATGAAATCCACATTAGGCAAGTCCGTAAAAAAATAACAGTATAAAATTCTCCAGTGTTTTCTAAACTTGTGCACTCAGCAGCAACACCACCCACCAACACACACCAACGCAATGTTTACAAATATTTAATCTACTTATTATTTAATCAATTCATTACTCATTTCATTTAGAACACATTTAAGTACTACTTTACCCATCATGCATCTCAGAGTGCCTTGGACTACACTGTGTGGAAGTCTGCATTCATACTGCTACTGTGGTGTTAACAGACCTTTCCACAGGAATACCATACATACCATATCCACATCCTCTGACCATTTTTATTAGTCCCCATCCCAATGCAGCACTGTATGTTCAACAGTGGTTGAACTCTAGTATTCCAATGTAGAAATGTTTTGGCAAATTACACAAAGTCACATGACTAGTTGTAACATTATGATTAGCTAGCTGGCTAGCTAACTAGCAAAACTTTATCATCCAGGGAGGCAATGTGCCTCCAACTGTGATCCCATGCCAGACAAGGTCAGGTTTGAAAATGCTCCACTTTATGAGGGAAGGGCTCCCACACTTTGGAATGGGAAACAATACATATCCTGATATACCATTATACACTCTTGATGTATCACAACATTTCCAGAGCATTCCAAGTCAGCATGAAAAACCCATGCAATGTAATCATCACCAACTAATCTACAATTAAATAAATTGGCAACTAATGTTTTAGTTGACTACACTGATTATTATGATGATACTACAGAATGTTTTTTGTACTGTGTGGGTCCATATCCGGACCCATTCATTGATGATCCTTAGAAATCCAATAATTCAGTAAACCAATGATTTTATTAACATCTCAAAGATCTAATTACAGTTAAACTTTTGGGGAATTTCCCTTTAAGTCAACAGGTTGCCAGTTTAAGTCAATAAGAATCTCTACTTATTGGCGGGAATTCCGCCGACAAGGATAAGTTCATGGGATCTTCAGCCATCTGTTGTTGGCTAACTAATATATCGCTTGAGCCCTATTCAACAACAAACAAGAAGCAAGGCCAATTAAAAAAGAAAGACTGAGTAAGTGAGAGAGAGAGAGGGCAGCGCTGTAAGAACGACAAGACCGAGGCACCAGGAGTGGTGAGGGGAAAACGAAAACGCTTCTCTTATGCTGCAGGATCTCTGAAGCGCTTTCATAATCACAGAAATGCTCTGTTATGATGATGAGGAAGCCGTAATGATGGCTGGTTATTCCCTGTGCCATCTCGTATTCTGTCACATGTACAGAGAGGCTTCCCCACGGGCTGAGGCGGCGTGAAACCAGGCCACAGCCACTGATGTCTTAATAACTGCTGTCCTTATCCGTACAGAGGAACTGGGCTGTAGCCCTGGATTGCAGCATAATTCTCCAGTCTCCTTTGATCTGCTGTCAAGTTGCCCGAGACAGGGATTCGGCTTTCTCCGGCTAATGGAGCCTTTCCTCGGTTATGCATGAAGCAAGTGGGAAGAGAAAAGGAAACGGAGAGGGCAAGAGAGAGGTAAAGGCCTTTAGGCACCCAGCGCAACACGAACAAACAATAGGACAACATGAAATATTCATAAATGCTCTTCTGCACCGAAACTGTGCGTGTTATGAACTTCATATTTACCAGTTTAGTCTTGAATGCTCATTCTGAGTTGCTTTTGATGTTGGTCCAACAGTACAGTCACCAAGTCAAAAATCTAATCCACCATGTTGCCATGCCAACAGCAGAGGAAAAATGACTGGTCGAGTTCAGGTCAACTGTGAAAGTTTGCACTGAATTAAACATAATATTAATAATAGAAATTTTGGACAGGATCGGATGACTGAAGATGCTGACGACTCTGAAATGATCAATAAAGCTTTATAGCAAACAAGAACAACATGCTTTAATATTAAATCTGACTTTTTTTACTAAAGCTTTTATTTAATGTATGACTTATTTTACTATAGCCAATACCAACTTCTCCACAATAGTTGTATAGAACTTATATGAATAAAACTATGCTTTTTAGTGTCTAATTTATAATATCCAGATGCAAATATTAAACGTATTAAAATACGAGTTTTAAGCAATCATAAACTTTTGAATGTCGCATGAATAAGTGACATTGATTCCAGTCCATTGATTCCAATAATACTTTGAAACTTTTGTATAACTGATTAATTAGGATCTAAACAAAGTCATTTTGGTTTGAAACATGCTGATCTGGTGGTTCTATAGTCTATAACTGTCCACAGTGGTGGTAGTAGGAACCAGACATCCAGATAAAAGTGTTTGAAGTCCCTAAAAGCTGTCTCACAAACGTGATCATATGAAATGTGTTGCTTGGTGTTTAAGGCTATGTTTTATAATAGTTTTAGGAGAGTTTTTTTTTACCTTCCATGGTTTCAATTACTAGTGGGGCATATACCAGTTCATCCAGCATACTGGTTCAAGTTCTCTTTAAGGTCATTACCATTAAACCAGCATGTGAAAGTAATGTGTTAATGACGTTATGGGAGGTGAAAGGATAAATCAGTCGCTTGTGTCTAAATGTTAGCGATTAGCCTAGCATGGAGACTGCTCAGCAATGGCACTACTCGCTCAGGCTGCTGCTTCGGGCGATGCTGATGTCTCGGCCTACGTGGCGAGAGGCTCTGCAGCTTCTCAGTGTGAACGGCTTGTAATATTTACTAAACTCCAGCAGCGTCTGACACTCATAGATTAAAGCTCGAAATTAAAGCTCCAGGGATGCACATATGAGACAAATGATTTTCAAACGTAAGTCAGCACAGCACTGCTTTTGCCAGGCTCAAAGAAGCCTGTGTGGGTTTTCAGTATACTCGCCTTTGCCTCATTTGAGTTAGAAAGCAATATCATCTATTCTCCCTGTCAGTCAACAAAACAAAACAACAAACAGAAAGCAATGTTGACTTCTTTCTATTTATTTTAGTGCTATTGAAAAAGCCTGTTAGTGCTATTGAAAAAGGAGTTTCCTCACAAGCTGTTGAGACACATTTGGCCCCAGCCTTGCCTCAGGTATGGAATGATTACACTAGGAATTCGCTTTAGGTTTAGCTATGTGTTGTTTGTACAGCTGTCAGCAATAGACTACTTCCTACCAGAGAACCTACAAAAACAACCATAGAAATAATAATGTAATCTTTAACTAAAACGTGCTAACAATAAAATATTAAAAATAAAAATATAAATAAATGAAATACAGAACATGTTACAATATAGAACAGAACAAACTACAATATTATTATATCATTCTGTTTTTACTGTTTGGCCCAATAGAAATTATTTAGATGAAAGTAAAGGGCCATCTAGAGTAATACACCATTGTTAATCTATATAAAAAAAGGTTAGTTAAGCATCCAAAATGGTTTTATTTGGGGAAAATAGACACAAATACACAAATACACATAAAACTATAATATACCAGTATATACCAAAATCGTCAGTAATCTCATACTGACCGTGATATAAATGTGTGGCCATACTGCCCTCTGTGCGTTACTTTACACATATAGGCAGAGCACACAATGTACAAGGCGAAAGAGTATTAAAGAAAGCTTTCTTTTTGGATTTACTACTGTTGTTCTGTGTTTCCACATTATGCATAAAGACTGAATGGTTATGTTCGGGTGGTGGATGTCGTGACCCCCGGTTCACATCACTGCCATAGAAAGAAATCTGAGTCAGCATCCCAGTAAACATTAAAACCATTTGAACCGTTGAAACAACGATGAAATCACGGATCTGACTCTATATAACCTCCTGAGACCCGGATTTTTAATTTCTCCTAGCTGTTTGTGATCCTTGTTTATCCTAACAAGGATAAAAACTAATTGTCTTTGTACAGGAAGTTGTCTTTGCAAAAAACAATGTCCTCATATGAGGCCAAAGGGTCAAGTATCATAGTGCAGAGAAGCAGAATTGTAATGTCCTCATATGAGGACGCGGGGGTCTCAGGAGGTTAAACATGTTTTAGATGTCCACGGACGATCACTGCAGTCTGGGATGTTTCTTTACATTAACCCTTTGCACATGAAGTCACCCTGAATGACTTTGCTTTGCAGAAATGTTGGTGAAATTGGCCACTAAGACAACACTAAACCAGTTTCATGCTCACCCAGGCACAGACCGTCGCTCTCCTCATGGCCAACGCTGCAGACACACCTCCCGAGGGGCACCAGCCAGTCTCCATCTGCGCCGCAGTACAGCTTGGGCGTGTCGCGCTCCTCGGCATTCTCCACGCATGCGCCTCGCACCTCCACCAGCGAGGACGAGTCCACGCGAGGCACCGTGTCTGGAAAGGCTGCCAGGTTCCGCAGTGTGGATGGGCACTTCTTATAGTAGACGCGAACGGACACCAGGGCGATGCACGCACCCACGTCCTGGAAGGCCAGGTAGAAGCCTTTCCGGGCAATCGGCCCCACCTCCCGCACCTCTGTGTTGAGCCTTAACACGCGGTCGCCAAGGTCCGTCTGCGTGAAGCTCTCATCGGCTGCGATAGTGTCGACCTTAGTGTAGTCAGCAGTGTGGAATCGGGCACTAGGCCCGTGCGGCTCTTCCGACTCCAAGTAGAGAAGGTTGAAGGTCTCCTTGCACGTGCCTGACACCCAGGGGATGCTGTTGCAGTCGCGCAACGTGAAGCGCATCTCCACGTAGACCTTCTGCGCCGCCTGCCGAGGGATCCAGTTGGAGCGCAGCCAGTTGTTCTGGTTGGGCTCCATCACGTGGCACACCTGGAAGGTGTGGATGGGCCGGTTCTGCTCGTCCATCTCCGTGATGGCGTCCCACTGCGGGTAGAGAGGAAAGAGGAATGAGGAGGAAGATAAACGCTGTAGATACAAGGGAGGGAGAGAGAGAGAGAGAATAGAAAGATGCAAAAAGCAGATAGTGAGAGAGATAGGAAAACTGGCGATAAAGAGAAGACAGATGAAGACAAAGTTGGAGATAAGAGTAGAAAGAGATAGAGAGTTAGGTAAAGATAGAGGGGAGGTGAGCATGTAAGAAAGAACACAGTGAGGTAAGTGATTCCTCTGTAAACCCGCAAAAGCTTTGACTTTGAAAATGGTAGGCCTACACTTCAATGCAAATCTGAGTCAGAAATTCAACATCTTATTAGCATCTTTGTCAAGCCATATGGATGTTTTCAGCAAACACCTGCAACCATTCATCACATACTTCTACATAAATTAGCTGCTGCTTGGCTCACTGTGACAGCTACAGCATTGGCAGAAACCGTATACAATGCAATACAGTTTTGCATCAAGACATTGCATCAATATTTTCTGCTGTGTTTATTTATCAATGTGTTGTATACCAGTTATCAATAAATCAGTTGATCCTTGGATCAATGTAATAGTCACAGCTAGGGTAGGAACCACATACACTGCGTCAGTCTGCAGTGTTTCCCCTCCATATACACTTTCGCCAAAAGAACAGTTGCACTAATAGCTGTATCCAGAAGGAATCAACCAACAGCAATGAAACTTGGCGGGTAGGTTTCACATTGTGAGACATGTAAATGACTCAAGTTGCACACTTGGCCACGGATGTGATGTAAGCAAGGAGACAACCAACAAATCCGTATGTGGAGGCACCATATTCAGCACCAAGATCAACAGTTTGTTGTCATGCATTACACAGCCAGAAGGCCTGATGTGACTCCACCTCCATCCCTACCCCAAAATCTGCAGGACCTGTGTGAGAATATTCAAGCTGCATGGGATGGATTATCACAGGACACCATTAGGAACCTCTACAACTCCATGCCGAGATGTCTGGCATGTTGCATTAGCTAACATGGCGGCCTGACGTCATACTGAGAGACACTACTGTATGTGTAGCTCAATACATTTATCCAATATCAGTCTAAATGTATAATCACTTATTGTTCCTGGTATCCTTTATCTTCCTTCCCAACAGCACTGCAATCCCACACTTCCTTCTGGGTGCAGCTATTCTTTCAATAATGTGTGTAATTTGTTTTAGGCTTAGTGGGGAGATGCCAAATACAGGGGGTCTTTAAGGTTCTGACACCCTGTAATTAACGTTTCGGACCTCCTGAACATTTCAAAATGTAAATTCAGGGTGGGATAATAAATAAAAATAAATGAATTATGACATTATGCTGTCATTGCTCAGGTGTTTTCATTCACAAATGGCATGCTACATAGTGCTGCAACACTGGTCTGCCTCAGGGTGGCGGTATAGCAGACTGAATTACCCAGTTGCAACTTCATAGCCCAGCAACTGTAACTTTGCCTGGGATCAATAGAATTTGTTTTTTCTATCAAATCCAAAACCTCATGAATTCTGTGAACCCCAAACGTGTGACGCATGTGCAGAGAACATATTACATGTGGAGAAAAACAGTTCTGCTAACCACAGACTGCATTTGACAAGCCGGCAGTTTTTGCTTGCATCATTAATTAGACTAATTATAAAAAGCACAGACTAGAGGAATTTGGGGGTGGGCTTAAGACCATAACCTTAAGGTCATAACCTTATAGCTACAAGAAGATGGCACAATACAATACAAGGCATCTTCTATAGCTTCTATAGCCGCCTTGCACATTTGGCATGAAGACACAAACAGCTCGTCCTGCTACAATCTAATGGCGGCTCATGTCTCAGGGTGAGTACCATGCTGTGCATGGCAGATGGCAATTACCCATCCCTAATGTACACAACCTCTTCATTATTCCCCCACGATAAGGTATAGCTTTCCACCAATAACAACATGACATGACTCAGGATTTCACCGTCCCATTCCGGCACCTTGGGACTGCTTACTATCATTTTCACTGGGCTTACATCATACACTGTCTTTACTGCTGCGCTCCGGGCGCTATACTTATGTTGGGTAAACGTGGCTTTGCGAACATGCCGATGAACATCCAGCTAATGGATTTACATGAGCCCCTGACTTTGGGAGTGTTTAGGAGCTTTAGAGGCCAGCCAGGATACTGCTACCTTTACATGAATAGCGTTTTCTTCACTTCTCTCTTTTTTTTTTAACAACTGTGCTTTTCTTCAGCTGTCTGTTTCATTTCACAGTAGAAATGTATTTATGCTGCTGTCTGCACCTCAGGTCCATCCAAATTTTGACATACAGGTACTGCTCATGCACATCTTTGCATTTACTGTCTATGCACATACTCGTTGCACTATTGTTCAGGTATCTGTATTTAATCACTGCAATGGAGAAGCACACTGGGAGTGTTTTGTTATACTGTACATCCTGGGACCTAATAGCATGTAATACCTCCATGAGTACAAATAACAGCTATCATTCAATTAGGCATAGACTGGACAAGTTTCTGGATATAGGTCCCATCAGTATTCAGACACTCTTGCACTAAAGGATTGCACAGTCTTCCATGGCACAATTCTGTACACTGAGAATTGTGGCACTTCTGGTAGACCTGTATGACTGTACGCTTCCATACACCTGCACATTCAACTTCCTTTACACTGTAGCCTTTAGCATAACCAAATACAATCACTCCTTTCTGCCAATCATTAACATCTGCCATACAGTATGCCTTTACTGCACTGTAGCACATCTTCTTGATCTATGAATCCCATCACTCACACTCTGCAGGAGCCTAATGTTACTACCACCTTAACACTCAGGATGACTTTTTTTTTTTTTGTCCAGTGAGTTTATTTTTAAACCTTTTTAAAATTAGAGTAGACCAGGTCTGACTTCCACAAAGCTGAACATTCTAATCGTCCAGTATGATGCAAATGCACATACACAGAATGACCCGAAACTTTCTGATTGGGAATGTAATCCGATTCCATTTCTAATGTTATTCTAATTAATAGATAATTAACAAAATCACCCACCTTGTTCAATCAGATAGGAATTGTATGGATTACTCTATTATCTAGCCTATTCTGGAATTAGGCAGATTATAAAAGCATTATCAGGTTGCCTTTAAACATGGCTTAAATTTAAATAAGAAAATTGGTTAGTAATTGCTATTGTTGCTATCATCCTGTGGTACACAAACAACCATATTTGATTGCAAGTTAGTTAAAGTTACATAATGTATACTTAAGAATTATTATTAATTATTATTACTAAGTGTATTTCTTTATTAAAGAAATCCACTTACTTTAAGTATATCAGATACTTTAAGCGTACTATTGATAAACTTAAGGATGCTTCTTTTTCATAAGGGTCAAGGTATTGGATAGTGCTCTGTCATTACATAGAACACAACTTCACTGCCCTACAGTCCTGTGTGTGTGGGGGCTTAATTTCCCTCTAGTCAATGCTTGGGAAAGTTTAGGCTCATGTGAATTTCCCATTCTATTGGTCAGTGCTTTTCCATGGAGATGATGCAATGTGTGATTAAATGCCTGTATCCGCACTGGTGTAGCTGAATCCACTAATTGGGGCTGTTTGGACACTTTTAAACATATAGAGAATACAGCAGTAGGACTGAATTACTGTATACTGTGGTCATTATTTCTTTTTTTTTTAACACATATTGAACATTTTTGCGGTAGCACAGTGGTGTAAATTGATTAAAATGTTAGGATCTTGCATTTTTGTATAGGCATCTGCAATGATAAGACAGAGTAAGAAAAGCAGCACATTACATGGTCAATAGAGGCACCAGAAAAGAGTTGGAACCCATACTGTCCTGGGCACAGCTTCAAACCTTTCTTGAAATACAGTTATGGACAGTCTGAGCAATATCTAGTGGGAAATAGGGGACTGTTCAAGAGAAACAGACCAGCTGTCATAGTTGGACAACTGGGAAAAGGCAATAAAGGACTGGAGGTTTCCTTTGGCTTACGCCAAAAAAAAAGAAAGAAAAAAGAAGAAAATTATCCAGTTGAAGGAAAAAGGAATGAAAGACCACCACTGAAAGCACAGTTTTCTTTCAATGGTCAGAGTTTAAACATTACCTTAATTGCATCAGACCTACATAATGCATTGACGCTTTAAACGTACCTTCAAAGTCATTTCTAGGAAAGTCAGGGTGTAATGTATTAAGTTTCTGCAGTGTTGGTTTGTAAAGACTATGCCACAAACTTGTTTTGAGCAAGCAACCCTATGAATAGGAATATACTGCACTACACTGATCACATTTTACAGTCACAGTCGGCTTTTATCATTACTCTTATTAAACAAGTCAATAAGCATTTGCATAGTGCTGTGAATTCTGTCACCTTATGTCCCGCTATGATCAACATGGACATGTGTCCTAATTACTCTGGGGTCAGATTTAAATGAGTAAAAGAATGAAAGAATGCATTGCTGAGCATCCATTATGAAATGTTAAAGTTCGATTTCTCTATTTCTCTGAATAAATTCCGCTCCTGCTGTGGGGATTTGACAGGGTGAGAAAGTTTATGGATTTTTTTATGGACACTGTAAGCCATTAAACATCTTGACTCATGTTTAACAAGCTTTAAACTCCTTGTTTGAAATATGCAGTCATGATTTTGGAGAAATCAAGTCATTGGCACCTGAGAGATCATTACATGGTGAACTCCATATGTTAAAGCATGCGGCAAGAAAATTAAAAAAAATTATAATACAGTTTTTCAAATTAACAACCATGTGTGCACTTTAATTTGTAATTGAGATTTATTACCCTAAAAAACATCAGATTCAGATTTAGTCGCCTCAACTTACAACTCATTCCACGTTTCCATTATTTTATTATTTTTTTGCCTGTCTGTGTCTTTCTCTCCCTCTCTCTCTTTCTCTCTCTCACTCTCTTATAATTAATTACCAGGGACGCACTTCATTAGCACAAGAGCTTCTACTCATTCACTTCCATTATTGCAATAATAAGCTAGGGCTCTTCTAATAGCCACTCAATCAAAAACTTGCTGTAAGATACTCTTCATGCACCTTGACAGCTCTCTAGAATAGAACAACTTTGTTCAAACTCAGTTTAGTCTGGGAACACTGGTAAACACAACTATGAAAAGGCAGAGATTCACCATTTTACAATTAAACGCTGTTTAGATTACTTTGCCTTTGATCTTCTCCACTGATCTCCTCTCTGATTGGCTACCCTGTGTGGTGACTCATTCAAAAAGCAGCTAAGAATGACCACTGAAGAAAATATTAAGTTCGGGCTTGCACACAAGATATTGTGCTATACACGCAGATCCAGACATGATCTCTTATGCTGGGGAACGACCGTAAGAAACTTGGGATGAACGTGGATGGGAATGTAGATTATGATAAGGCATACACTAATTAGAATAGAAAAAGACATGTGGGATTGCAGTTCTATTAAGTGGGAAGATAAAGGTTACCAGGAACCTATCATTTAGACTGACATGGGTAATATTTATTGAGCTACACATACAGAAGTAGTGTCTCTCAGTATGGCGTTGGCCGCCATGTTTGCCAACACAACATGCCAGACATCTCAGGAGTTGTAGAGGTTCCTAATGGTGTCCTGTGATAATCTATCCCATGCAGCTTAAATATTTTTACACAAGTCCTGCTGATTTTGCGGTAGGGGTGGAGGTGGAGTGACGCTTGACAACAAATTGTTTATCTTGGCACTCACCATGGTGCTTCCACACATGGATTTGTTGGTCGTCTCCACCGAGACACAAGCGTAACTCATCACTGAAGATGACCCGCTGCCATTGTGAGTAACTCCATGACAGTCTGGTACGTTAGCATGAAGAGAATCAATGCTCGCTGAATATCTACACTCATGGCTGTTGAGTTAGTCGGGTAGAGAGGTAAGGCCTGTGCTTGCTTATGCCACATACATCATTAGCATGTCTCGCTATGTGGGGTTTTGACACATCCCATGTTACAAACAGGATGTTCTTCAGCATGTTGGGTGCAATTACATATTTCCACCAGAGAGGTCCAAATCCAAATCCCCAAATCCTATATAGTGTTGCTATAAAAAAATTACGCAGTCAAAGGGCATTGGATAGTGGCATGTATTCAAAATGTAAAACTGGCAGCCCCTAATGGCTCCTCTTCTGTTGGTCATCTATGGCAACTGAGTGAAACCAGCATACAACGTTCCACACCTTCTTCATTGAAAGCTCTAGTACATCCTCTTGGTATTAAACGCATACAATGTGCTATTTTCCAGTGCTTCCCTGCCTTTCCAAATCTACAATATAGTATTTAACTCAGTTACGGTGGTCTCTATTAGCGGAAACACCCACAATTCACCTTTTCAATATGCAAAAAACTTTTCAAAACAATTTTTTAGATCTTTGGCTGAACTTCTTTTAAATGTAGTGCTAGAGCGTAACATCTCTTTCTTCTTTTCCAACTTGTATTTTGACGCTACTGAAGAAAAAAATGGAGCAAAGAGATGACCATGTAAGCGGCAGTGCTGCTCTAAATCTCATCCTGGAGGGCTAGAGGATGTATCGGTGGGCTTTGCGGTAGGGATAAGATATCAGAGAACAGCTTAAGATGGGACACCCACTGATAAAAGTGGCTGAGATGGATGAACCCGAAATCACTCGCTACACATCACATTATGTTGGCTGGAGTCCAGAGAATGGGATACAGATGCAGTAGAGATCTGTGATAAAGGACCCGCTGAGGCAATGCATCTTGTTGCTTGGCTGCGGATGCATTCAGGACTTTTCAAAATAGGTTTCAGTGTGAGACGCCTGCTTTGCTCTTTTCATGTCTGTCATTATTTTCCTTCAGAAAAGAGTAAACACACGTACGTGTGCCCACACACAAACCCAAACAGGGCCCTCTGCAAACTAGGGTGGAAAGGGATAAAGTGCATTTTAGAACGGCTGTGGCAATAAAAAACTCCAAAAAAGACCAAAATACCTACAAATCGACAGTGATCAGATGGCAACTGGAAGGATGATGATAACATTCACTCAATATGCACTTTATTAGTTATTATTTTGGTAAAGGGTAGACCTGTGTGTGCAGTCAAAACAAGCCTCTCAAGCTTCATGGCATAGATTCCACAAGGTACTGGAAATATTCCTTTGGCATTCTTGTTCATGCATGCAATTCCTGCAGATTTTCCAGAAGAACTTTCACTCTGTAAACCTCCTATTTTATCACATCCCGCAGGAATTCTATTGGATTCAGATCTGTTGGCGGGAAAGGCCACAGAAAAACAGTTTGAGATGACTTTTGTTTTTTGATATGATGCATTATCATGCAGTAAGTAGCTATTAGATGAAGATGGTCAACTGTGGCCATGCAGAGATGCACACGGTAAACAACAATACCTAAATAGGCTGTGGCATTCATAATGGCCCCAAGCGTGAAAACAAACTTTCCCCACACTGTTACGCCACTCCTACAAGTCAGATTCTGACCTTGTCGTCTGTGTGCCTCAGCAGAGATGCACCAGACCAGGCTACACAGTTTCCAGTCTTCTGTCCAGCTTTGGATGCACACTGGAGCATCTGCTTCCCTGTTCTTGGCTGACAAAAGGAGTTGTAGCCCGTTCGCCTCAAGGCTGGATTTGTATGTTCTGAGATGTTTTTCTGCTCATCACATTTGTACAGAGAAAGTATCTGATATACCACAGCCATTCTATTAGCTTCTATCAATGAATCTGGCTGTTCTTTATCACCATCATCAACAAGGCGTTTCTGATTATAGTAAATGAAAATTCCCAGAAGATCCGCAGATATAGAAATACTCAAACCAGCCTGTCAAACAGTCATACCACATTCAAAATCACTGAGATCACAGTTCTTCTATTCTGATGGTTAATGTGATCTGCTGTCACATGATCAGATGATTATGTCAGATGTATTATTTCACATTGCTTGTTTGTGGGCATTTCTTTCATTTCCAGTTAGAACAGCCATCACATACATATATTTATATTTACTGTCAGGAAAGTTTTATTTAATTACAGTTAATGCACTTGGTTCACTGTTATGATGCCGATATACTGAGTCTTTCAAAGATTTTAATACATTTACATTTATGGCATTTAGCTGACGCTCTTATCCAGAGTGACTTACAAGGTTAATACACCCTTGGATTACCTAAAACACTTTTGAATTACATAATGTGGTGTTTCTTAAGTGACTTGTCTGTGATGACCCCTCCCCCCTTGAACACCATTCTTGGAGATTCTTAAACATGTGATTCATGTTTTCATCTGTTTAGCTACCATCTTAGCAACTCTGTTTTGAAGAGAAGGTAACTGATGTGTGTTTTTATTGATCAAAAAGAGTTTGATTTGGAGACCAAATCAGATCTGTCTGTATTAGTGGGAGCCCTCAACTCTGCCCTCTTTTAAATCTGCGGTTATCCTAGAGATTTACATACATTTGCATACATTTACATACATTTATCTATCTATACAGTGCATACAGATAGATATATAGTGACTATGTAATGTATACTGCATTGAAAGTACTATTACCATGGAGAGTGTATGTAGAATAATAAAAGCCTGGAGCATATATATTATGCAGAAGAACAGTGCAGCTGTGTATTTTCACATTCACAAGTCATCTAAAACCGTCCAATCAGAAAGCCAGATGACAGAAAAGCCAGATTGCCAGATGTCCAGATGTTGAAATGTTTACATGGACATTATGTTATGCTTCCAAATAAATAAATAAATATATTTTGTTTAATATGCCAGTATGGATACATTACATTATGAAATACTTTTATTACACATTACAAAATGCCTTTAAAGTGTCCAGTCTCAAAACTGAGAAGGTTACAGCCTTAATATGCATTAGTGACTTATAGTAGCCATAGTAAGACAGACTCCTGCCTAATGTAGCTAAGAAAATCTGCAGTTATGCAAATGTATGTCCCATAAACACACCTTCAAAACTTCTCTCAATCCACTCAGCCATCTCCATGTTCTCGTTAAGGCTGCGCATGCGTGTCACTGCTGTTTAGCAGACAGTATGATTTACTTTGAGTTATGAAAGTAAACAAAACTTCACCCTGTGGCTGGATGGAGCCGGCGCTGATTTTAGACGACAGGTGTTGTGCAGAATTCTAACGCCTCTGCACAATATGGACGTTAAATTGCATTCATGATTTCTGTTGTTTTCATGTATAAACACACACCTGTTGACCGAAGTTATCTCCTGTGGTTTGTCATCTTTTCAATGTTCATGGTGATGTTCATGTTCATTTTCATTTTCATAGTTCACAGTAAGTACACTGACAAGTATGCGCAACCTCGATGAAGACCCAGATGCAGGAAGAGTGGGCTGAGAGAAGGCTCATTGTTCCAGTGCTAAGGAAGCCAACATTTAGACACTAGATATAATTGGCTAACGTAATATAGAAATTGAATACATTTAGATTGGCCCTTCTCTTTTTGATTTCTTGATTGCCCATCAAAACTATTAACCTAGATTACTAATATCTAAATCTAGAGTGACAGCTCAACATTTGAGATGACATTACTACTGCACTACGCCGTGGACAGACACATTTGCCCTTTATCAAAACCATAAAATCATCAGAAAAGTTTGAAACTGTTCTGTTATGCATTTTGGTATATCAGTGGTCTCTGTCCTGTCTCAGGGGAAAGTGGACTTGAAATTGTTGGGGTGGCCAGCCAGTGTCTCCATCTGAGAGAACTAAACAATGAATTATTACAGAATATTAACAAAACAGAATAAAACGGTCCTTTCTCTGTTTCTCAACACACTGCCCAAAGAGATGACCACAAATGCTTTCTGCTGATATAAGCATTCAGATCACTTTTTCTGACCCACCTAATATAAAGGCTGGTTTGGGAGCTACTGACTGCTGAACATCAGAATGAAGAGATGAAAGCTGCAAATGGAATTTGATAGATTTAGTCTCCAAGTGGTGGTGTAAATTGTTGGGTTTCAAAGCAGTTCCCTCACACAAAGCCCAGCGCTACATACTGTAGAAATAATTATATAAATGTCTATATATAAAACTGCTGCACCACCATACCCACTGAGGGATCATAGCACCCTGGTTGAACAGGTGTATAGCTGTAGATCAGGTTCGTTTGGTTAAGGATATAATTGTTAGGATTACTTAACTTACTTAACTCAAACATCCCCCTGACACCAGATACAAATGTTATTATTACTATATTACATGTTCTCTTTGTTATAAGAGTGGATGTAGTTGAGTTGATGTTCATTTGACTGTAGATGCAGATTCTGAATATAGTTTATAGAACAAGGAATAGAGAATAACCCAACCACTGCATTCAGTTACAATGGAAAATTGGAAAGTCTAACTATGACTCCTATATAGGCCTTAGCAACTCCTGATCTTGGTCTTGACCCAGATTCAAAACTAAGGCCTGTACACAATATTTATTTTTGGTTTATTTTATGTCTATCCAAGTGTTTCTAAAAATCAATCCATCCACAAAAGACCACAAAAAAAATATAATTTTTAAAAAGTGACCAGAGATATTAATGGCTGAAGTGTCATTGATGGTGTCAAATGGCTGAAGATGAACATGACGTGAGGTCACATGTTAGCATTTTCAAAAGGCTGTGTTTTGCATGTTAACATGACAAGGTCTCAAAAATCTCCACCCAGTTGGCTGTTTTCCAAAAACCTCAGTTTTCAGTATTCTACCATGCAGTGTTTGCTTGGAGGGAAGGTTAAAATGGCCATAACAAATACACTTATCATCAAAAGAACAGAAATGTTAGGAAGAAAGATAAAGGTTACCAGGAACAATACATGATAATAAATTTAGACAGTGGTGATATTTATTGGCCTACACATACAGAAGTAGCATCTTTCAGTAGGGCATCGGGCTGCCATGTTTGCTGACTCAACACGCCAGACGTCGTGCAGCCATCTGGGGGGCTGGCACTAACAGGATGACTTCTGGAGTGCACCACTGCCCGCAGAATATCTGCAGTCGTGGTTTTTGGGTCAGCAATAAATCCCGTCCTTGCTTACGTCACATGGGTGGCCGATTGTAAAACTATTTGCTTGTATCACAATGTCAAACCAACCCACCAAGTTTCATACCTATCAGTCAATTCCTTCTGGGTGCACCTTCTGGGCAATTAATCTTTGATGATGAGTGTATGTTTTCAAAAATATCCAGATCTCTGTGGACTGAACTTAAAAATCTTGGTTGATGTGTCCTGGTATTGCCCTTGACTTGGACTTGGCTCTATCAGTCTTCACTATGACGCTAGTTATGCATAAAAACTTTAAGCATATGCATGGAAAACTGGACTTTTATCAAATAAAAGAATTTAATCACCGATTTCCACATTCTTCTTCAACCTGCTTTTGACCCATTTGGCTACCACTGAGTTTACTGAAGGGGCATTTGTGGTTCCGAACACAATCGCTCAATAATGTTATCTATTTTTCCACTATAGATTTGTGTTCGCCAGGCTTGGCCGAGGGCGCCAATCTTCAAAGCTCTGATATTTTTTTCCCCTCTCTAAGAGCACAAGTACACCTCTCTCTGCTGGGAGCGGCATAATAGAACTGACTCAGTCGAAAGAAAAGATCTACTGTCAGGGGAAGGAGGGCACATCAATTGCAAATTAGCCCAGGGCAAATGAAAATACAATTAAGGTTGAGTGTGAATTTAATTATTGTTTAATTATTAAATACACATTAACCTTGGATAATGAAAGTGCTCCATGAAAGAGATACACCGTCACTGCCCTTCTGACTCAATAACTGATTAATTGACTTTTCTGTTCTTCAGGTGACATCTGTGAAATTCATTAGTGTCAACACATTAAGACAATGAGAGTTATGGCAGTCTGGGCCATGTTTAGTAAGTGTAGAGCTGATTTAAGGGCATTTCTCGCATAAAAACCTACACACTCTCGCTGTCGTGACCAAACTATAGAAAGCTGAACTCACTGCCTTAAAGCACGGGAAATATATTTTACTGACTTTGACATAGGTTAATCAGAAATGGTTATTTGTTGACATAGCATTAAGGGAACCTGGTCTTTTCAAATGTTGTAGAAAAGCTTATACGGTTCTGTGCAAATGTCAGAGACCACTTTGTCGTTTATTAAGTTTCCAGTCTAAACAGAAGTTATTTATGCCAGAGACACTGAATATGGATTACTTGGATGAGAAGAAGCAGAAAATGTAACCAAGTCTGAAAAACTTGAGCGCAAGTCTCCTAAAAAGACCAGGTTCTTGGGCAATGTCTACCTACCTAACTCACATATGACAAAAACATTGGGAAACGTTGTGATGGGTGTTGGTGGGGAGATCATTCATACTTGATATCTGGTCTTTATGTACATATACTCCATACCTCATAATTCATAATTCTTCACTTTCCATGTGTTCCACAATTACGGCTGAAATATTTGGTTAGGGGATGGAAAGAAAGTATTATTGTTGTCTGGGGCATTCTGAGACAACGTGCCATTTGTGGCTGCCAGTGCAGCAGAATAACAATGAAATTATGGCATGAAATTATGACTTCCATAAGCAGCAAAGAACCTAAACCCGGTTGTTAGCATCAAAATCTTTCTCTATTAAAGGAAAATAGTTGACAAACCACCAGTTGACCATCATTGTTTGGCCTAAACATTGTTTGGACTTGAATTCACTTAAACCTAAATGTTTTATAACTAGCTTTATTCTTCCCCCACTAGTAAGCTGGAAGAAAGCTACAGTAATAAATGACAGACCTCAAGCATTTAAATTAATCAACATGCAAATTAAATAATGTTACTTACATGTCAGTTGTAAAAATGTCCAGATTTAAACTAATCTAGTTTGACGCTTATATAGTTAACTGCCACAAGAAGCACTATGCAAAAACAGTTTCCTACATTGCTGTGAAAGGGATCTGACTCTCAGTGTAAACACAATTAACGGGATGAAATTAAATGACTTCATGGGTTTGAATAACTGGTGTAACGTTAACAGGATCCTATGACTAATGCGTCCTGCTGTCATTTTACACCATGGGGTGGGGTGTGGGGCTCAACACTGTAAGTACAAACATTATGTCCTTCAGACATCGACATTTGACATTCGACTTTATCATCTCTAGACCAAACCCTACTGGATAATAAGTAAAATGAAGTGTGTACTCTTCCACTTTTCCATAGTACTGCATCTGCATGCACAGTAGAGTCAGAAAATGTCCCTAGATGAGAAGCCTGCATCTTTTTGATGAGAGAGTGCCCGAGTTGATTGGCATCTGTGAACTATGACCTATCTAGTAAACAGGTTATAAATCAAAGTTCATGTAAGTGTTCAGTAATACAAAACAATACAACCCAGAACCTTCATATGCAGCGTTCCTCATAACACAGTGTAATTTCTAGGCTTAGGAAGTTCTATACTTAGTGTGCCATTCTTCAGCTAACAAAGCACTACAGATTCCTTACAAGACATTTCACAGTGAACCAAAAAAAAATCTCATTTTGATCATACCTTCCAGATTAGCCAAAGGAATATGAAAAATGTCTAATTTAGCTGTGGGTAGAGTCAGACATATCCCTTCAGGTCATCTCTCACTTAATCTTCTCTTTGTCTTATTCCTTTTTCATTATCTCAGAATGTTTTATATCCCATACTCTCATGCAGACCGTTCTTCTTTTGTGACTTAATGTTCACAGAAAGAGGAATAAGGGAGACAGAGAATGCTGAAGCTTCTCTTACAGGAAACAGAACAGCGAGAGAAAAGATAGACAGATGCAATAAGGATGCACTAAACGGCCAAAAGTTAGTAGACACCTGCTGATTCCGTATTCCCTCTGAAATCAAGGATATTAACCGGGTGTGGTGTATTTCCACCTATCCAGCTCATCTAGGAAAGCTTTACACTAGATGTCTAACAATTGCTGTGAGGATTTGACTGTTTTCAGCCACTAGAGTCTTAGTGAGGTCACATACTGATGTCATATGATTGTTCTTGATCACAAATGACCCCTCAACTTCTCCCAAAGGTGCCCTTCTGTGAGATCCATGGTATTGAGTATAGTGAGCTGTGCGTGTGCTCCAGAGCGTTCCTTTCTATTAGCAGTGCTTTTCAATGGAGATTTTACAAGCTGTGTGTGCATAAATGAACATCTGTGTCAGCAGCGGGTGCATCTTAAAGTAGCTGCATTCAGCCAAACAGTATTTTTCATGCATGAATTTAGTTTAAGTTTAGTAGTCTAGTAGAACATTTTCATATCAGGCATTTACCACACAGAAATCTTCACATCAAGTCTGTAACACAGAGAACACTAGATGTATAAATCACTCTATAAAACTGGTTCAAGGTCAGAATTGAAAACACTCAAACTTTTAACTTAATGGGACTCGGACTAAAATCTTTTTGCTCTGAGTGACACTATACCTTAATTTAGCAATCTCTTAATTGACCCAATATCTTAAAAGTAAGCTGATGCAACCCGTCAAATTTACATTCCAAACAAATAAGGAGAAACCTATCACCAGAAAATTGTGGTATCCATTCCATCATAAGGAAACAAGGAAATGTACAGTCCCTTCTCCTCCCTCTTCACTCCTTACCACTCTAGAAGATATGATGTAACAGCTTCAGCAATAAATGGCCATCCATTTACCTGCCAAGAACATCTCCAGTGTTCAAAGGGAAAGCCAATGTTGACTCTTGTTTTGCTTCTATTAAATCACTTCTTTCGTTTGCTGCTAAACATGGTTTGCTGCCAAGTCAGTGGTTGGCAGGTCAGTGGTTGGCAACAGTCGCTATACCAATATCTTTAGCTGTTGTTGCATTTTCTGTTTCTTCTTTTATTGACTACACATCCTGAATCTAACCAAGAATAGAACAAGAGGTTCGCATATGACGTCGGGCAGCAGTGTTACTTCTTTATCCTCTTGGGCTGGACTCATAGTAGGTTCATTACTACAGTGACTCTCTATCATCATTTGAGGTGAAAGTGGTATCACAAGAGGACTGATATACACTCAGAGGATTAATAAACTGAGAAGAGGTGATACAGTGCTGGGAAGGTCTCATTGCATGTGTGGAAAATGGCTCCAAAGCAGATGTTGATGATTGGTAAAAAAGAATAGCGCTTCCATCTGAGCGTGCAAGAGGCCGTAGTTTGAAAGAAGTAGCAGGGTTTGCAGATGCATGGACGTGTACGGTCACACAGGTCTACCAGCAGTGGCAAAAAACCCAGTCTACAGTAATTGTACCAGGGAAGGCATCCACCAACATGGATGAACATTGATGTGGACAATATCTAGAAACTTGTCCAGTGCATGCCAAATCAAACTTCTTGTCCAGTGAGTTATATATTGTTTGTGGCACAGAACACTAATTTAACCAGGATAAAATATGAAATTATTTACAACAAGGAACGATATAAATATAGGGACATATATAAGGAGATTGATCAGTACATATCTAAGGATATTAGTATCAGAGGGAAAAAGAAGTATCACGGATTCCCAGACTTCAACATTTAGCATTCATTTTGGCTAGATTCATCTTGTTTTTTTTATTTTGCCTATCATTTCAGTCATAAATGATGGCGAGAGAAAGAGAGAGAGGGGAAGAGAATGGATCAGAATGAAGAAAGACAATTTTACAGCACATCTACCAAGGCAATAAAGCAAGGAGTTGACAAAGGATTGCATTTATGAGTGTTTTTTTTTTTTTTTTACCTTTTATCTCCTATTGCTCTGTGCTGGAGAACACTATGAAAAGGTGGAACAGGTTGGGGATTTGAGGGGATAACAGATCCAAGGGTCAATGTTTCTTCTTGCTGCCCTTGTACTCTTTTGAGTGACCTACTTCACACCCTGGTCTTTTCCTCCTGTGACTTTTCTGAGCTCTTTTGTCATGTGTCAGTGACACATATAGAAAGATCGCCTGCTGAAAAGGGCCGATTGTCCAGGAAGAAGAACGAAGGAAGCCGTGACATTCCATTCTGTTACGTCTCTTATCAAGTTTTTTTTCACCTTTGGCACATGCAGTTATTACTTTCAGGCCCGGACATCAAAGAAGACGGATAGTGAACGGTTGTTTCGGCATTAGACTAAAACTCAATGGCTTCCGCAAATATTGTCATATCGTGGATATCTATCACCGTGGACTATTTGATTTGTGTAGTTCGCGAGAGCGAACCAATGAATCATTCAGTATTTAGCATGCTGCATGAAAACAGCTTCCCTGGCTTTTTTTGAAGAAGGTGGAGAGGAAAAAAAACATACACAACAAGAGTCAAGGACGACTGGGCATGCAAATGAGAAGCAACAGCGATTTGTCACTTGCTGTGTTGCAGGAGCTGATGGTGATGTATTCTCACTCTTAGCTCCAGCTTTAGAAGTTTAGAAAGCAATATTGGCCTGTTCCCACTGGAAACAAATTCAAGCCTACACAGACTGTGGTTAAAGTCTTAAAGGTGCTGGAAACGCTGTGTCTGAGGGATGCTTTATACGTATATATGTGAATATGTGCATGTTAGAGATAACACGATTAGGGGTAAGTCCACATATCTTAATATTTGAACATCATGAAAGCTTAAACACTGAATAGCAAACTAGTATTTTCAAAA
Organism: Prochilodus magdalenae; assembly: GCA_024036415.1. NCBI lineage: Eukaryota > Metazoa > Chordata > Actinopteri > Characiformes > Prochilodontidae > Prochilodus > Prochilodus magdalenae. Next base: position 215,325 of record JAMWET010005358.1, on the reverse strand, counting down.
GGCATATTAGCTCATCTCTAACTTAATTCTCCTACTGAAGATCCATGGAATGTCTGAACACTATACTCCACCGGAGGGCATGCGTTCTACTTTTTGGCCCAAGTTTCCTGTCTGCTTAATTTAAAGAAGGAAGTAAAGATCTGCACAGCACATCTACACCATTTCTTGTTTTCCAACCCTAATTATTCTGAGTTGAGACCCCAGACGTGCTGCCCTATGTACTAAAACCAACAGTGAATCACTAGCACTACTTTAGTAGTATCTGTTTAGGACACATTATAATCTTAATAATACAGCTTTTGTTTTAGAGCGATAATCATGTTTACAGCCCTAATCATGGTTCTGGAGATTAACCAATCTCCACTCATTAGATCCAACTTCAACCAGGTACTTAAGGCCCAACATGAACCCTAAGTGTGCGGGATCTGAACTTACCTAGGTAGCAGACCTCCCGGACCACCCTACCATGGGCTATTGTTTCTCAACACTGGTCCTGGAAGAATCTACCCTATTCATTTTAGTTTGAGCATTCCCTGCTTTAACACACCCCCTGCAACTCTGACAGGGCTTGTTAATGAGCTGATGAATTGAATCAGGTGTGCTGGGAGCAGCGAAAGCACTAAAATGTGCAGGGCAGGGTGCCTCCAGGACATGGGTTGAGAAACAGATATGTTCAGACTGGGATTTGTTTCCCAGATCAGATCTTTTAAGGCAAACGTCTGCACTGTTACTGGCAAGTGATCAGATTTGATTTGTCATTTAGAAATAACCGGCCTGTTTAATCTGTTTTGCTCTAGGTGTCAGTAGTTATGTAGCAAATCCCAGTCACTTTGGGTTTGACCTTGTTTTTTCATTTCCCGCACTGCAAGTGAAACAAAAGACACAGAATCTCATTTCAAACCTCCTAAAAATGTTCCATGGGTTTTTGTGCTGTTCAGACTATCAAAAATACAGTCCAGATAAAATCAGGATATACCAGAAATCAGGCTTATTGACAGTCTGAAGAAGGCCATAGAAGAACTGCTTCAGGTTTAGCTTACAGCAATTTAGCCTTGCCAGTTGACACTAAAGGTATAAGAACTGTTTTAGCCTGGGCCACTTTTGAGGTGAGGTACAATACAGGACCAATCAGAATAGAATTAATTTACATATATCAGTCTTAAAGGTACATTTTTTAAGCATTAAAGGACACAATTTAAAAAATCAATAGAATACAAAGGATTGTAAGATATGGGCTCTTTCCAACACTTAATGTCTAATACATGTGTGTTACAAATGGAGAGGGAGCTGTGTTCTGGCCTAAAGAGAACCATTTTCTTAGAATGTCCAAGCCAACAACCATTTAGGAACCTTCCAAAGTGTGTGTGTGTGTGTGTGTGTGTGTATATAGTAGCTTGCTAGAGCTGTGTATAAGCTGCAAGGCCCATGTTTGTAATTTGATGTTGTGTGGTGCTTCCCCTCAGCGAAGTAAGGAAACGCTAAAGCGAAATGTGGCTTAAGAGGGTAGAAAATTGGTTTTCAACTCATTTAGAAGCCAGCTTTGGTGCTTCCATTCACCAAGTCAGCATCACTTTCCTGTCTACACCTCACATCTCCGCAAACCCCTGAGTGTCTTAAACGCGGTCTTAATGTTACACGAATAACCATCTAACCAATGCAGCTCCTGAAAACAAACACTGCAGACATGTTTTTATAATGCCTTGCCATGAAAGAGTGCAATGAGGGAGCTTAACATTACTTTCCGAGAGGGGCTTACTTTGGAAGGCTCTCCCAACACAGCTTAAAAGAAACCAGCAGATTACAAAATCAATCGAGCCGGGCATATGACGCATCAGTCACTTTTATAACAGTTCTGCGAGTGTGTAGATGCGGGCAGTTCAGACAAGTCAAGGGCTATTTACAAAGAGAAGAAGATTCATTACAATATAACTGGGGCTTTTTGGCTCTTATTGATGGCGCTTCTGCCGGGTTGTGTATTCAGGCCATACAATTAATTCAACTCGTATAGTTAATTGCCACAGCGATTGCCGGCCTCTGTAAAATGCAGTGAAAGCCTTCCATTCAATGGTGCATCTACTGCATCAAAACAAAGTGTTGCTAGTTCTAAACAGCCAATGTTAATTGCGTACACGGACTAATAGACTGGTTTGACAAACTAGTTTAAATATCTTTTCCAGAAAAAACATACACATATACAGTCTAATATGCCTGAAATGGGTGGTGTTCAATTCTTTAATTCTTCTGTTGGGCATAAGGGGTTTGTTCAGTTTTAGGTTCACAGAACCTTTAGATTAATAAGAAACGGTTATATAAAAACATGATATGCTTTTGGCACAAAAACAGGGAGCAGTTTGACCATAAGGACAGTCGTGGGCTGATTAGTGAATTAACCTTGTGACAGGAAGGTCACAGGTTAATTCCCTGGACCTACAAGACATGACTGAAGTGCCACTGAGAAAGGCACCTTACCCTCTAACTGCTCCCTGGGCACCACGAATAGGGCTGCCCACGGCTCCGGGCAAGTGTGCTCACTGCCCCTATTGCGTGTCCCTTAGTGTTTGTAAACAAGGTGGGTTAAATGCGGTAGACGAATTTCTCTGGGTGGCTCAGTTGGCAAATGGTTCTTAATTCTTATTCATTCTAATTTATAGCAGCTTCACTGGATGACAGGACTAAAACTGCTAACATGTACAACAATTTCAGAGCAGTAAAAATGAGATTACATGATTTTAAAAACATGGCTGCGTTATTGTATTTTTATCAACATCAGTCAACCTGATATCAAATCTGATCCATCAGATTTGATCCATGAGTTCAGTAGTGAATAATGAACTGTAAAACTATATATGAACACTTGGAGAGATTAGACTTACCAGCCTTCCATGGATACTTTTGGAAGTGACAAGCAAGAGAGACATGGAAAATCTCCATGTTTACATGATATAAAATACATTGACTACACATGACTATGTGTGCTTCTTCTTTGCCACTGAAACGAGAGGAAAACAACATTTGCAGGAATTAAGGTTTTATTCAAAGAACGCTCTGTCTAGCCTGACTCCATCCCCATTCTAACCCCGGAGTCTCCGTGCAGGGATTGGATACCTAGTATATGCCCTGCAGCTATTGAATCATCTATTAAGGATTATGTCTGAGCAACATATGTTCCGTTGTGAGGTATGCATGTAGCCGTTTAAGCCTATACAAAGGACAGTAGACATTGTGCTTTGTTAACCCATACAAGTAGCGGTTTGTGTCCTTACTGAAGATAAGTATTTTTGTAATTGTAAGTCAGGAAAAATGTAATTGAGGTAAACATCTTGTGATCAGTGCCTGGTGTAGCCTGCAGTTTAAAATATGAACTATAATAGGCAATAAAGAGAAGAAAGAAAATGGTTACGTATCCCTCTTTGACATGTCTACATTACTGTCCTAAAATCAAACACTGTATTCATTTATTTCATTTATATATATAGAACTTTGAGGTGGTCACATATATGACAGTCCACTTACTTACATAAGGACACCATCAGGAGGTCCCATAAGCTGAGCTCCAAAAAATATAGAGAAAGTAGGACTCTTTACACGAGTGCAAGACCCGGTAGACAATCTGTGACATCGGACACGACGAGGAGGCAAGATGTAAGTGCATGTCTTAAATGAAGAACAAATAAGATCAACCAAAACCAAAGAAACTAACAAACTGAAAAAAACGACTGGGAACAGGCTTACAAAAACAACAGACATGGAGACAAAAGCCAAGCATGAACAAAGGGAACAACAAGGACTAATGAGGAACACCTGGGAAGGGGCGGGGCTACAAACTAGGGACAGGTGAGGTGGCCTTTCAAGAGGACGGAGACGGGAGGAGCCTAGACAGGGGCTAGCTTAGACGAGACGTGACACAATCAAAACTATCCCTATCAGATAAATAATACTTAGAACTTACATCTTTACACTGCTAAGCTCTCGTTTCAGATCTGTACAAAATCTGTCCATTCTTTCCCTGTGAGAAGACTAAGACTTCAGAACTATGCTATGGTTCTGAAAGAATGTGCAACACTCAGGAGGAAATTAAAACAACTTCTAAAACTAAACTTGGAGTGAAGGAGTGAGGAATCAACCCCACAGATGTTCTTTAAAATACTAAAAGCAGGCCTTCTGAAAGGAATGGAAGCAGTGAAACAGCAAATATTGCACATATTAAATACTGAATAAATATTATTACATGTAGCTGTTAACCGCTGAAAGTTAATGTCCATTTGAACTGGAAATGAAATAAAAAAATGAGGTTCTCTGTCTTTTGTACAGTCCTGTATTTCAGTATTTTAAAAGTTTAGCATGAGGGGCCTTTAATGCAGTGCCAACCCACTGAATAACTGCTAGCCAATCCTGCTGCAAGGCCTACAACATCCTGGGCCAGCAGGCGAAGGGCCAGCAGGACAGTTACAGAGGCAGCTGAAACTCCCTGTAGGTGGCTGCGGATCAAAAGATGTGATCCATGGGGAGGAAGCTTGACCTGGCTTGAGCAACCCAGGCTGGGTCGCCTGGGCAAGACACTGAAAGACCCTAAGCACCCAATGACCCCAAGTAATATCACCGATAATGCGTCCAGGTGCATCTCTTCCTCCTCAGGACGAGTCCTTTTTGCCTTGCGTGTTTCAGTGATCTCAGTACAGAAGCCACAACATGCATTTCATTAGGGTCATAGAGAGGGCAAGTAAGAGCATAAATGCCTCTATATGCACAAAATCACTAAACTGTGTGATGTAAAGGATATTTATTAAAACAATAATCATTTTATTAATATTGACTAATACACAGTAATAATGTGTGGATTCATTGCACTAGATACAGTCTGGGATTATTTCCATAGTTTCTATAATGGACTTTCTAATAATTTCATCTCTATTTATTTGCTCATTTTAAAATATGGGAAACAATTCAACTTGAATATGAAATGTGGCATAACGGTAAGCTTGTTTTTGGTACTGGCTCATGCTGCGGTGGAAGCACAAGAGTTGTGACCATGCACAGTGGGCATGTACAGATGCCCTCAGCGGGACAGGGAGCAAAATTCACTGTAAATAAGTTGTTGCTGTTGCTGTTGCTGTTGTTGTGGATGCTATTAGTGTAGATGTGTTTGTTGTGTTCTGTCAGGCTGTGGGATAGTGTTTGTGGGTTTACTGTCTACTATGGAGTAAAAATGTCTGGTAAAGAGCCCTGCCTGCTGCCCCACCTTGTTGGCCTGTACTCAGCAGTAGACCTCCTCTGTAACTTTATTTAATATAAGAGCATTTGTTTCAAGTGCAGTGTTTCCCATGTCTTATTCTACACTGATGGCAGAATGTGTTGTAGAGGATGAGTATTAAATTTAAAAAAATAGCCTAACATTTATAATTATCATTATAATTCAGAAAAAATCTGTAAAATAATATTTACATTTTTTATTGTAAAATTATGTATATAATATTTTTTTATCTCCAGAACTTTGTATCTCTTTATTTTTAGAATCTCTTTATTTCAGATACTTAATTGACATTATTCTTTTTTTTTTTTTTGCAAACCCATTAAAGAAATTTTCTATTAATTTATTGTTTTTGCATATATTTTTTAAATTTTGTAATTTTTATTTTTAATTTGTCATTACTTCCAGTCATGTGATTGTTTTTGTGTACGGTAGGCACGTGAAAGGAAGACTACACTGTTCCACCTTAGCTTGTGGAATGTAAATGTAAATGTGCGTTGATCCGATGGGACTGCGGCTTTTCCGTGTGAATTAGAAGCAGCACTCTCTGATGAAAATCAATAAAGATCAAGTCAACATTACTTCAGCCAAGATTCAGCTGGCAGTAGGGGAAAATTCCATCTCAGTCAAGGCAAACGACAGGGAGGCCGAAGGGATCGCTTATTAGAAGCACTGGACCTTGTGACTGCCGTTCTTCGCCTATATTGACCAAGCCTATCAGCGTTTCAGCCGTGAATCTATACCATCTGAAAGACTCAAAAAGCACACGGGGGGATTGCATCCTGTATGCTGTGAAGTGCATCTTTAGAGTGGCGTAACGCTACGCGGTGAGAGCAGAGCCAGCAGACACAAAAAGAGTTGGTGATCCGAAGGAGATGGAGCAGGCAATAGAGGAAGTGATTTAGTGCGTTGTGATGATGGAAAAGGGCCTCTTTGAGAAAATGGGGGTCCACTAGACCAAGGTTACATTACCTGTCTGCCTGTCGATGTCTCGAACCACCTCGCCTCATCAAGCTGCTGCTGCTAGTGAAGGGTATTCAGCTTGTGTGCAGATAAAAGTCTACGCTCTACAGCGAGGCACACCTGTCACATCTAAACATGACTGCTCTTGAAACAGCACATATAAATCATTCACGTCCCACCACACTGCTCCCTTTGAAAGATTAAGAGAGAGATGGAGAGAGAGGGAGATGGTAAAAGAGGGAGACGGACAGGGCTTTCAAAAAAAAAGGTCAACCTTTCAAACGGTCAGTGGAGAGCAAGAGACCATTAATCACTGTTGATGGACATCAACTCTCGGTACACTAAGTAAGTAATGCTAGATTTCTTTATTATTATTATTATTATTATTATTACTATTATTATTATTATTATTATTATTACACTCATCATCAGTTGCAGAAGGAATCAACAGTCAGAAATGAAACTTAGTAGGTTTGGCATTGGTACAACAACTTCCCTTAACACCATGCAAATGTTGACAAAGACTGCAATGGTATCGTGCCAGACTGTCAGGGAGCAACGAGTCCCACTTTTGTCTGGGTGGAGACGAATCTGTGTGTAGAGGCACGTGGTCAGCATCAAGATGAACGGCTTGTTTACTCATCACACTCATCAGGACTGCTGTCATTGTGTGGGGTGCAATTATGTACAATGACAGATAACCTTTATTCTACATTACAGGCACTTTAAGAGCCCAACATTACATCAAAGACCCAGTGACCTGTGGCTCTACCTTATCTGAACGTACACTCCAATGTGCTATTCCAACAGGACAACGTTCATCCGGATACTGCTGCCATCTTAAGTGCTTGCCGTGAACACAAAGATACTATGCTATGGCCAGCTGCATCAACAGACCTATCCTTGTCTGAAAATGTGTGGGATGCTATTAGACATGCTATCAACGCTCCACCCCCACTGCAAAATCGTGAAACTGTGTGAGAATATTCAAGATGCATGGGAAGGATTATCACAGGACCCCATTAGGAACCTCTACACCTCCATGCTGAGACGTCGGGCATGTTGTGTTAGCCAACATGGCGGCCTGACGCCACACTGAGAGACACTACTTCTGTATGTGTAGCTCAATAAATATTACCCATATCAGTCTAAATCTATCATCATGTATTGTTCCTGGTAACCTTAATCTTCCTTCCCAACAGAAATCCCACACTTCCTTCTGGGTGCAACTATTCTTTTGAATAATAATAATAATAATAATAATAATAATAATAATAATGATAATGATAATAACAATAATAATATTTTATTATTATTATTAACAACAACAACAACAACAACAACATGATTATTATTATTATTATTATTATTATTATATACTGTAAATTTAGTTGTCACTGCACTCACACTTTGCTAAAGGAAATATATTTAGAGAGGATGAGCGGACAGATACCCTTTTTTCTCAGTAGAAAAAAAAAACACACCAGCAAAATAGGTGAGCTTGGAATTAACTCCTGCAGGGTGCAGCTTGGTCCACTTCAACTCAGCAGTACAATTACACCAAGTCCTTTCTACCTCTGAGGCTTTACCAGCAAGCCAATTGGTTCTTTTATTGAGGGGCAGAAGTGACTGCTGGCCTTTAGCCAATCAGTGGCCAAAGTATCTTTTGATTTCATTCACCTTCTAAGCTATTTATCCTTCTGCCTCACAAGGGAAGTGAAGGTGCTGAGTGCTCCGTGCTCATGGGGCAGAAGTCAGGAGACACCCTGGACAGGTCGACAGTCCTTCCCAGGGCAGACACACAGACATACACATTCATGCTCAGACCTAGGGGGCAATTTAGCATCTCTGTTTCTCTTGACTGAATGTGTTTGGGCTGTGGGAGGAAACCAGAGCACCTGGATTAAACCCCACCTACATTGTGCCTACAAATTCAGCTTATATCCATCTGAAAAGTCTTGGGTGGAATATGTGATCAGCTGTATTGCTAATATCTGTCTATGTTTTGCTAAATCCTTTATGAGATGTGTATGCATGAGGAAGAGAAATGCATTATTGTCTGCATGTTTAGGCTCCTGCATCAGTTTCCTACATGCATTTTGGGCCAAAATATGTCTAGTTTACAACTTAAACCTGCCATAAAAGACCTAACAGTTCTGATCTGTAGTGTCTGACTGCAGTAGATCTATACATTCCTTCTCTTTGATATTGCCACAGATGCTATATTAAGTTGTGCTATGCCTCTATTAACATATTCCTGTTGTATATGCTATAATATCGTCCTCTACACATCTACACTCAGTAAGGTTTACGCATCCTGATTTAGCCACTTAAAAGTTCATTCAACATGCAATATAAGGTCTCCTCTCGCATGTGCCACATAGGGACATTTGCCTCCGCATTAAAACACAGGAATCCCAAATACGCCGTGTAAGAAATCACTGAGGCTCCGTGACACATTTAGTAATTACAGAGCCGCCTCAGAGGGACACACCGAGGAGGGGAGCCAGGAGAATAGTCAACAAAACACAGCACAAACAAACCTGCTGCAGCATACAGAGAGAAAGAGAGCAAAAGAGTGGGAAAGAGAGAGGAAGAGAAAGAAAGAGAGAGAGAGAGAGAGAGAGAGAGAGAGAGAGAGAGAGAGAGAGAGAGAGAGAGAGAGAGAGAGAGAGAGAGAGAGAGAGAGAGAGAGAGAGAGAGAGAGAAATATACCCGAAGGACATGTCTGTGTCAGTGTAAACAAAACACACTCTCGTCCTCCTTTACTAGAAAACAAATTAAATGGCAGGAGAAGTCTCCCAAGGCTAGAGAAGGTGTGTGTGTTCCATCTGGCTCACAAAAAGGAGAAAAAAAAAAGAACAGAGGCTTTGATTAACATGACATAGCCTGACCTGACAGGGAAAAAGGAAAGAGAGAGAGAGAGATAAAGCAAGAGAGAGAGAGAGAGACTACCTAGTGAGAACAGGTAACATTACATGCAGGATATTATGGCATGAATTATTGATTTGATCGGAGAGGTGTGTGCTGGCTTGTTATTGCAGCACAAATGAAAACTCATGTGGTGTTACCCTGGAAATCAGCCCTGCCTTCACAACATGGGTTCCAGAGAAGGAGCTGAACCAATAAGGAGATGTGCACAGTGGGCCCCATGGGAAATCACCCCCACTACTGCATAGTAGGTCATTTTACACATGCTCCAATACAAAAACTCCCTCAGCTATTGTCTTGCCATTCTAACCACTTTTTAGTCCGAGGCCGGGCTGGAAGACGGCCACTTTTCCATGCAATGATTAAGCCTTCTCTTGGACAAAACTGGGGCTCTGAACAGAAAGAAGAATTAAACCAATATTTTATAGCAGATAAAAATAAAAAATAAACAATGCTCCTAAAGCCATTAGAAGAAAACAGTTCACTGTGATGGTTTTACACAGGCACTATGTAGGCCTGATATAATTAAATGGTAAGTATAGTTTTCCCTCAGTTTTAAATATGCACACGTTATACCTGATTCCCTTTATTATTTAAAAGAAAATGCTGAAAAATAAATCAAACAGCATATTTTCCAGTTGGCATATTTTTAGTTGATTTTGGTGTTTGTAAAAAGATGCCTGTAAGGGAAGAAAATCTCCCATAGGTCTCCACTGGGAGTAGAATTAGAAAGGATTATTGAATATGTCGCTAATGCGGTCATGCAGTATTCTGAAACAGTTACTATTATTACCTGATATCATATCACACACAGGTCTCATGGTAGCACCACACTCACAGTAGCGGAGAAAGAAGCCTTGTATGTATAGCTGTGACTGTGTGAATATATGTTTCCCATTTATATATATATTTATGTACATATACACATAATATTGTTTGTGTTGTTTAGTGCTGGGTTGTTTGGGTTTTGGGTTGACTGGTCAGTGCAAGTGGTTGCTGTAAAGTGAAAGTGTATGACTGTTGGTGACCCACTCCGCCATTGGGATAGTAGGCAGATCACTTCTAGCCACACGTTTTCTGTACATGGGTAGATACTTGACCCACCAAACTACCCCACAACCCATCATGTTAACATGTAGGCTGTGGAATCATACAGTTTGTGAATTATGCTTCAAACTATAAGAGGTAGTAAGGGTGGGAATCACCAAAGGTCCCATGATAAGACAATGGTACTTAAGTCGCAATACGATAATTCTGCTTTTTAAAAACATAACACACAAAATACATACTGCAGTATATTGTGACTTTAATATTTCTTCAATAAGTAAACAGTTGTGAACACCTGTTTTATAAGGTTTAACTTTTTATGTTTTTCAGTTGTACTTCAATCTTTTTAGACAGACTGACCAACACTGTAGTAAAAACTTTACATGCATATTGTGGCGAATGGCCGGCTCACGCAGGCTCTCCGCGTCTCTGCATGGCGTCCGTGTGTGCCAGGGTCAGGACGGCCAATGAGAGGATCTGGATTTGCATACGGTGGTGTTGGGTTGCTGCGGGACTTATAGACATGTTGTGTTGGGCGTTGCCAGTTCGTTCTGTAATGTGTGTGTTGTTTATGTGGACAAGTGCTGTTGGGGATCTTAAGGGGGGTGATAATGTGTGTGTTAATTATATATCGTTTACGTGATTGCCTGTGTTATTGGTGGCCTGGCCGCAGTTGCGGCCATTCAACAACCCTCCACGGGTCCTGTTCTGCTCATTAGCTCCTCCCATTTGCGCACTTTCTGATATACAATAAAAGAGCTAAAATGTTTCCCACCGCCTCGGCTGCGTCTTTTCCAACGCCACAATATGATAAAACATGGATACTTGTAAACGGTGTATCGATACGATATTGCCACACAAAATATTGCAATACTACCAATATTTACTTCTACCCTTGGAAGCCCATGGAGGTTGTTAGATTAACACAGATGAGCAAAAGGGTGTTTAACAAGCTACAAGGTTAGTCTGATTTCATGTTGAGAAATTTTCTTTATTTCCCCATGAATTGTGTAGTTATTACAAGGGTTGAAGTATGCTAACATAGCTGTAGCTTTCTTAATAATGAATGCCACACAGTGTCTGTAAAATAACTGAATGACAAAACGTGAAACATGCTGTCATGTTTGGAGATAAGACAACAACATCATAGATGATGGACAAAATTCATAGATCAGGACAAAATTAAAATACTCATTACTCATAAATCCTACCCTTTAATACAAAGAGTCGATTGGAGATAAACTTTGGATAGCAGCCAGAACAGCCTGGAAAATAAAAGTTTGTAAGCATTGTTTGAAACAAATGCTGCAGATGTTTGAGCTATTTTTGTCGGATGTAACCAACAAGTGAAGTTTTGGGTCTGAGGTTTCCCCTATTCCCCATTTTTGCCAGGCTCTGTGGAAAACTTCAAACAGAGCAGCAACTCTGAGATTCATAGCAATTTAAAAGCATAGTACTGGCTGCTAGCTCAAGGTGCCATAGGAGGCATGGCCATGCAGAGCAGCCACATGTGGGGTCTCTGAGGAGCGCACTCCTTGTACCCAAGTTGTGTTGTTAGCTTGATGTGTTGGGTTGTGAGGTAGTTTGGTGGGTCAAGTATTTACCATGTACAGAACATGTGTGGCTAAAAGTGATCCGCCTACTATCCCAATCCCAATTTCTGTAGCACTGAGCTGCAGTTCTAACCTGCTGATGCATTCAGCAAAAGAGCATTCTCTTAAAGCACTGTTTGACACCATATGTGGCTCTAGAATGAGGGAAACAGTGCACTAAGCAGATCCTCTTGTATTGAACACCACAGCAAGGAAGAACTACCACTTAGCACTGTCAAGCACAGTTCATGGCGGGGTGGATCACCAACAGTCATGCACTTCCACTTTATGGTCACCACATACGCTGACCAGTCAACCCAAACAGCCCAGCACAGCATGACTGTGGTAAAACATATATTCACACAGTCACAGCTATACATACAAGGCTTCTTTCTCCGCTACTGTGAGTGTGGTGCTACCATGAGACCTGTGTGTGATATGATATCAGGTAATAATAGTAACTGTTTCAGAATACTGCATGACCGCATTAGCGACATATTCAATAATCCTTTCTAATTCTACTCCCAGTGGAGGCCTACGGGAGATTTTCTTCCCCTACAGGCATATTTTCACAAACACCAAAATCAATTAAAAATCTGCCAACTGGAAAATATGCTTTTTGATGTATTTTTCAGCATTTTCTTTTAAATAACAAAGGGAATCAGGCATAGCAGAGCAGAGAAACCAGGCACTCCTATCAGGAGAAACCTAACACTTCAGTGCACCAGACAATAATGTAGACTCAATTGGCAGATCTCCTCATTCAAACTGAGTTTTGGTCAAAGGCCTTGACAGTTCCAAGTCACTTCAGATTAAGAGGCCTCTAAGGCCATACCTTAGAGATTACTTTCATAGAATTTCAAGCTATGAATGATTTTAGTCTTTCAAACTGAGACTTACTTAAATTGTAGGAACCCGCCAATAAAACATTTCCTTTAGCAGTCAAAAGCGGTCAAAAGGCACTGAGAAGTGAATGTGAAGATAGTTTGAGGGCTGTGGTATTAATTACCCTTTATAAAGCTCTCTGCACACATTTTGAATTATCAATAATAAGTCAGTGTTAACTCTGTCTGATTAAATTTCATTATAGCACGCTTCACTGTAACAGAGATTAATGCTGCATGGATCAAGCGGAAATATAATGTTTGACAATGAGCATAAATGGCAATAAGTTACACAGAGGAGCTTTAAGCGAATTAATTTTCTGATTAATCATGAAGGAAGATGTAAAGAAAGAAATTAGAGCTTCTTTTTGTGCATTAGCCTTTGGGTGAATAGCGGTTTGATTTGAATTGGACCTAATGACTCGCCGGTCAGAAACTTTTACATCTACATATTGGTGTTAGAGTAGGGCTCATGTATCTGGATCGGGTTTCACTTGAAAATGATAATATAATTGCCAAAACTAGCATTGGAGGGGAAAGGCCTGATCCTAGCTCAGCACCTGTCTGGCTTTCCTTGCTGACAAATAAGTAATCCAGAAGCCAGGCGGGAGCTCTTATTGTGCAGCATGCTATTTTTACAAGAGACACTTTGATGTTTCACAATGAAACAAATTTTCCAAATGACGGAGAAAATAACTGGGCGTTAATGCACTAGAGAAAATGCAGTGAGGCAGTGAAGAATGGGGCTGCTCTATTCCACTTTAAAGAACAAATAAGTATCAGAACTACTAAAAAGGGGGGATTCTGTCAATGTGCCAGCTTCCTGCAGGCAGATTACACCTGAAGCAGGGCTAAAAATGACGTTCAGCCGAGAATTACTATTTGCCCTGAATTTCAAATTCGCAGCAAGGCTTAACAACCCTAAAAGTGTTTGTTCAGCACACTCACTGTTCACCACTTAGTGCTATAGTGTTTGTCATATAGTGACCTGCCTGTAAAACAACTGGGGGAAAAGAACAAATGACTTAGCTTTGAGAATCAAACAAAACAACATCACTTGACATATTATGCAGTGCACTGTTCTGTGATTCACTCATCTTGACCACTTGGTCAAAGAAAATGTCATTTCCATTTGCAGTAGTTATATTTGGTGGTATGGCTCTGTTTTGGGACCCTACTGCTCTTCCATGTGCAAACATGAAAAGCCCAAGGCAGGCAGAGATGCAGAAAGACCCCCTGGTGAATTTAGCCAATCGTATGTGTACAGGCCATTGCCTGATTGAGATTAGTTGATAACACCATGTGATTATGGCCTGAGATTTACCCTACATGCACACCAGTCCCAAGTATGTCTCTTGTGGGTGTGTTTGAGACCGCTTGATTTGTCATGTGTGGGCATGTACGTGGTCCAGGAAAGCTAGGTAGTTTTAAAAGCACCTATTATCATTTATATAATAACATATATATTTTATATAAATTAACAAGTATACATAGAAACGTAACTGGTTGCATTCATGGCTAGCTTTATTGGCTGGTTAGCATGCTGGCTAACCTAGCTGGCTACTGAGGGACCTAAGCACTCAGAGACACCAATAACATCCGCTACTTTCCTCAAATACATAGGCAAAAGATGCATCGTATAAACAGGTGAAGAAGAAACAGAGGTTATGAGCTTCTATTCCATGTTACCAGTAAACTATTGAGCATAGGAATGAAATGCCGGTAGGAACACAGAGCCTGAGCTGGAAACCTCGGATCCCAGTGTCTACGTATGGCCAGGAGAATTTGTTGGAGCCAGACGTTTTACAATATTGCTTCACCGTGTTATTATTAACTTCCATAAAGTCGAGAAAATTTTTGCTTGTTTTAGGTTTATTTAACTGAAGGAAAGACGAATCTCTCAAACACATTTTATGAGTTGAGTAAAAGGGATGGTGAGCACATTCAAACTAAAGTCAAAGATCATGGCAACATTAGTACAATGTCACTACTTACCCCGTTTACTGGATAGGTCATCCATCCCAGTTCACCCAAAACAGCTGTGGTGTCCAGAAGAACCACTACATGAAAAAAATGAGAAGAGAGGGAGAGAGAGACAGAAATCAGTGTCAGTGGTCAAGCATACTGGAAAGTAGCACGGCTAAGGGTAATACATACCACAAATAGACTTAACATGGCATATAAGCACTATGAAAATGTTACCCTAAACTTTTACACACTCAACACAAATATGCTACAACTCACCATACTGCAGCCATTTCTTGAGCAACAGTCTGGAAACAAACAACACCAGTGACATGTGGCAGTTAGCCAGCGTTCTAATTGCATACAAAACGCCCTGCTGCAAAGCTAACCCCTTAGCAGCCGATCGGATCTCTGGCTGTTCTTGCTGTTAGAAAACCTGGCCAGCGGTGATAGCAGGGGTGAGAACGGAGTCATTAGGCCGCCCTCAGTGAGCCCACGTAGGCTAATTTGATATGATGAATGTGCAATTTCCCTCTTCTCCATGCCCGCTCTTAATTACAGCGTCTATCAATAAAGCGTAGCACGGTCCGCCCAGAGGCTAATGCCTGAGGCCTTTCTGAAAGAGTGTCACTCATTCTCCCACTTGGTGTTAATTCTGTATTTTTGAACTTTTCTATTTAAAACTAGACATCAGTTATTAAATTGGAAATGCTGTCTTTCCCTTTCTTTGGCCACTGTAACTGGGACTTCATGCAGTTTTTCACTTTCACAGAAACGTATAGTGCCTAAATCTCATATCCTGTTGTATTTCATTTTTTTCCCCCTGAGGTCCACTTATACAGGCCAGCAGATATGGGGCAGCAGCTTCAGGAAGTCTTCAGATCAACCACCAGAATGGGAAAAAATGTGATCTACGTGATTTTGACTGTGGCATAATTGTTGGTGCTGGAAGTCTTGGCTTGAGTATTTCCGTAACCGCAGCTCTCTAGGGATCTTTGGAGTTTACTCAGAATTGTAATAAATTTAAAAAGACTGTAAGGCAGTTCTGCATATAGAACAGTTGAATAGGTCAACAGAGAATGGCCAGACTGGTTTGAGGAGACAGAAAAACTACACAATCTCAGATAACAACTGTGGTGAGCAGCACAGCATCTCGTAATGCACAACACACTGAACCATGAGGTGGATGGGCTACAACAATAGAAAACCACCTCAGCCAGCCAAAAACAGAAAGCTGACGCTGCAGTGATCACAGGCTCACCAGAACCGGACAGTTAAAGACTGGAAAAGTATAGACTGGTCTGAGGAATCTTTTTGCCTGCTGAGACACTCCAAGGGTAGGGTCAGAAATTGGTGTCAATGGCAAGAATCTACAGTATATACCCAAGTGCCATTGTGTTAAGAGTCCAGGCTGGTGGAGGTGGTGTAGCAGTGTGAGGAATTTGTTCTTGGAACGTTTTACGTTTGCTAATAACAGATCAGTTGTGACTTGAATGCCACAGGCAGTTTGAGTATTGTTGATTACAATGTGCATCCCCTCATGGGCACAATTTACCATCTTCTAAAGGCTAATAATAATAATAATAATAATAATAATAATAATAATGATGTAGCATAACAATACACCATGATACACAGCAAAAGTTACTACACCACAAAATCATAAAAACAATAAATTCAACATAACACACCTTTGCATCTTAGTCTTGAAACTTCAGCAATGTTTATATATTCCATCATTATATATTAATGACTTGACAGCTCGACAACTTTTCACGGTTACAGCAGTTTTTCTTCCTGCTGACTTGTTCCTGTGGTGTTACTGATGACTGATGAGTCTTTTATTTTTGGCACTGTCTTTGAAAATCAGTTTAACAGCAACAAAAACAAACTTTAAAAGCTAAAACAGAAGTGCATTCTGGGATATATGGCTGTGCTAGCAGTGTGCTACATGTCATGTTGCTCTGCCATGAATTACGATGTTATGTGTCATGATGTTATGAAAACACTACATGTATCTGCAATAAATGCGCTTGTGTGTTAAATGGGCCAGACAGCTACACTAACAGCTACACGGAGAGTCTGTAAAGGGCCTGGCTATGTGCTCTAAACATCTGCAGACAGCTTGAGCACTACTGTATGCCCTAATCAAATCTGCCTGCCAATGTCGGATCGCTGTGACTGGAAGTGATGGATCCACGTGGCAAAATGCACCCAAACAGTGCGAGCTGAATTAGAGCACAGGGCACTTTGGCTGCACAGCCCAAATCTTATTACACCCCGTCTAGACCCCATGTCTCTGTCTGAGGTCATAATTATCCCTAAATTTCCGCGCTGAATGTTTTTCCCCATCCCGCCCAACGGTGAAAGGGAGATTAAACATGTCTGCAAGTACACTTAGATAGGGTGATAGATTTGGACTTACTTCATTAAGGGATATGTATGAGGTAGCTTTTCAGAACCAGATTAGCCTCAGCCTTTGTCCAAACACAGCTCTCCACGGAGGATTTACATTTCCAGCTACAATAAGCAAGCTGAAGTAATAGATTTCTTTGGCTTTCTTCTGCTGCGCTCTTTATTCTGTTAATCAGATAGTTGCACAACACGCTAGATAAAAACATGATTTAGTTTTTTAATCAGAAACAATAACCAAGTCTAAATACTGGCTTCTACTGTGTTCTCCAAACATGATGTCCGGGTTGTCATAGACTTTTTTTCTTCTTCTTTTTATCACATTTGTCCCCTTTACTAATCCAGAAAGATCTTAGACTGGCCTGGCTTTGTTTGTTTGTTTGTTTGTTGCTAGTGCACCAATGCTACTTTCAGCAGGGCAACTGTTGGTCATTAGTTTTTGTAATCTCTTTCCACTGCACTTTATTACAGCTTTAAATCAAGTGGCTTGATCTGGAGATACCTTGCAGTTTGAACAAATATCCAGCCCCGGTTTACCCTAGGTAAAACTTTACATTAAGTTTTGACATATTAATTAACGTGAAGTAATGTATATGAACTAATGTTATATAAACATACTACCTATACACATATGAACATGTAACCATTGTTATATGTTTACTTAACATTAGTTAACCATTATAACCATTGTTAATATACTACTTCATGTTAACCGATGTATTACTTGTAAAAAACTGCACAAAAGAGAGACATTTGAAATGGATTTAACCCAGTCACCCAGTTGGTCACATTGTAGAGACACATTTTAGCCAGATATTTTACAAAAGTAAATATATTCATCTCTCCGATATACATTCAACAACTAAAACCACACCCAGTACACTACATCGCAAGGTGCCAAAAAACATTATTTAGGGTGATTATATGGAAGAAACTCTTGTTGTTCCATAAAGAACCTTACAATGTACACAATATGCATTTTAATAATCTTCTATTTATTTACTTTTCTGTTGTGCTTTCTGATAGGGGGAATGCAAGACGGTGAAACAAATACAATCATGAGCAAAACATGGTAGATCGAAAAGCATCAAAGGGCCAACTTCACTTAATGCGGGGAACAGATACTTGTGCCAATACCTCAAATATTATATGTGTATATATATATATATATATATATATATATATATATATATATATATATATATATATATATATATATATATATATATATTGTTATTGTGAACATGTCACCCAATAAGGTCAAATTGAGAACACAAAGTTAGCGTCTGATTCAGATTTTGCGTAACATATTACTGCTGCTCTATTCAAGTTGGAACGGAAAAATTTAATGAGAAGCTGGCAAATAGGAAGCCAACTTGAGCCTCCTGGCTCTCCCCATGAATTTCAAGCAGCTACAAAGTGCCAATGCACGAAACAAACGCGAGCCATAGAGATGCTAATAGCTTCTGATTTGCATATCAGTTGTTTTCCCGTCCTGAGCCATTGTTTTCTGAGATGAAAAACTTTTCTAAAAGTTTAAAAGATCTCCACATAATGTATAGGCTCTATACATATTGTTGATTTTTCTAGAACCTATTTAGAAGCCAAAAACTAATTAGGAGCCTTTTTAAGTGTAGGCACAAAACACACAGTGTAATAATGGATGATGTGAAAATTGTAATTATTGAGGCTGCAAAGGTCTTATGCACAAAAAAACAGAAATGAGGACCAACACGGTCGATTAGTGTTAGGATATGATTTGCATGCTATTGTAATTCTCTCAATCAAACTAACCTGACTGTGGAAATAGATATGGTTAAAATGTTCAGGATACAAGTTCTCATGGACTGTCAAGATGTAAATGGATCCCAGTCTAGTCTGAGACCAAGACTATGTTCACACTTCATCAGCATGATCTGTTCAGACTGACGTCAGATATAGGTAATGTCAACAACCAAACTACTAAATCAGATTTGGCCAGTAAATCAGAGTTGGCACACTTTAATTAGCAGTCTCAAGTTGAATCTGTGTCTCCAAACTAGTGGCAAGCATTTTTACCATGATACGTTTACATCAAATGTCATCCCTGCTCAAAAGTCCCGGTCATAAAAAGGTCAAGAGTTTATCTGCGAACGTTATAAATGGCCTTGTCAGAAAAGAACGAGCACACTGTCTGGCTTCCACTTCACTCTATAACTGACGTTGACAAGATTCACAAGCTTTGTTTCAGACTAAACCAAGTGCTGGATGTTTGTTGCCACCCCTACACCCTCCTGAAGAGTGAGACATCAAGCAAGACTCATCAGAAGTGGCAGCCGCCGTCTGTGTCTGTCTGTGGAAATCCAGAGTCCCCAAAGTAGGCCAAATGGAGCGAGGAGGGAGGGGAGACACAAGAAAAAAAGAAAGCAAAAGAAGCAGAAGTACAAAAAGTCTGAGAATCCTCCTGCTGTCTCCATATCACACAGGCTTCTTTTGAAGTGCTGTAACCTGCTGCGAGGTCCAGGAACCTGGTTTAACCTGACGTTTGATACTGTGTCAAGCTAAGACCTGATTTTGGTGCAACATGACATTTCAAGCTCAGCTCTAGATCTAGATCTAACATAAGAACGGTGGTGTTAAGAAAGAGATATGTTAAGATTATTTATGACCCCTCCTAAGATGTGATACAGCATATATCTATATAACTAGGCTTGACTGACTACACCATTAAGCACTTACAAGGCTGCTATGCTGGAATAAACAGAGTAAAGCATAAGGGTGGGGGTGGGGGTGAGTCCCATGTTGGCATTACTATGAAGGCACTATGATATTAAAACCATATTGCCAAAAATGACTTACACACCCACATATCAATGTAGGACAGATGTTTTGCTTTGATTGATCTTTTAAACCACTAATTGTTGACCTCTAAAGACCAAGTTTAAGTGACACTGAGCAACTGAGATTATCTACAATCTGTGCATTTTTGTTCATTTCACTGCATTTGTAATTCTATAGAAATGTTCCAATCCTCTATAATGCTAATC
The DNA here is from genome assembly GCA_024036415.1 of Prochilodus magdalenae. Classification (NCBI taxonomy): domain Eukaryota; kingdom Metazoa; phylum Chordata; class Actinopteri; order Characiformes; family Prochilodontidae; genus Prochilodus; species Prochilodus magdalenae. The sequence continues at coordinate 195,257 of JAMWET010005358.1, read as the reverse complement.
CAGATAAGCGGGACTAAACATGAAATGGTATAGCTACTGGTATCAGCAATGACATCGGCAGATATGTGCACAAAAATATGCATCAATATAATTACAATAGCAGAAAAATCAATTTCAAAACCAAAATTGCTCTAATTGGACCAGCAAGCACATACATCAGTGCATATTAATGCAATAATTAAAATGCGACTTGTTTGCCTTATAAAGAAACATGACATTGATTATGACATCATTTAAACACAACAGCTGCTGTTTACACTGTGTGAAAATTACATGATGAATGGACCAACAGAAATGGCCCAAAAAATCCCATGTCCCACTTGGCAAAAAATCTGGTTCCATTGACTTTAATTTAAAATAATATTCAATTAGGTTTTTACCATCTCCTGTAAAGTTGTCGTCTTGGGGATACGTGTTTTCCTTTGGACAGAGATGTTCAGAAAAGTATATTGTATTGTATTATATTGTGACATCTATTATCACTAAGGCAGTGTACTGTATATATACACTGTGCTGTAATGTTAAATAGCCTTATGTTAATACACAAGACTACCCACATAATGCCAATGACGTTACCTTAGACACAGGTAATGCATGTGTTCGTGTGGGTGTGAGTACTGTAAAAGCCACATGATGTATGTTAGCTGAAATTGCATCTCTGTGGTGTGTCTCGGCACAGCTGACCTCCTGTTGATAAAAACCTGGTGTTCTCTATTTCCTGTGGTGCTGACGAGAAGTGCATTCTGGTGGTATAAATAGACCGGACGGCTTGTTAGATCTTATGTCTTTTTGACCATTGTTTCATGGCTCTGTTGACTATGGCATTGATCCTCAATCAGTGAAGTTGTGGCTTCGTATGACATGTTGAGTAAAAAAAAAAACTTGAAACCAAGGGTGCCTGACCCAGCTCATGGAGAACTCTGACCCTGCCCAGTTTAGCTCCGAGCCTTATCAAACACACCTGCTGCAACTAATCAAGGGCCTCAGAAACAATATCAGAGCCAGGTGTGTTAGATTAGTGCTGCGAGTAAACACCACAGGGGTGTAGAACCCCGGAAGCAGGGCTTTAAGCAATCAGATATTTAAAGTAAAACCAGCCTCTCAAGGGAGCGCTGTTTGCACAGAAGGAGATAGGTTGTTTTTAACCTTTAGGAGTCTTGAGTTATTGCTGTTGTTTTGTTTTGCTGTGCTATTTTAACTTTGAAAAGTCCTCACAAAAACTATTTCTTTTATTCCAAATGGAATCTCATTTGGCCAAGTTACAGGTTGGTTGGGATTGGGGCACCTAGCAAGAGCAAAAGTCCCAGAGACATTGCTATAGGACAACTGACAACCACCAGTAGCTAGCCTGCCTACTTCAGTTTAGCTTTCAAAGCCAAATGAAAACCAGCCAATAAAAACATAACACAATTTAACAAGCATTTAATATCTTAACTGACAGCTTAACACAGCGAGTAAAGATATGCTAGACACAGTCCTACTTTGTACCTCACTAGGTGTAGGTCTAGAGCAGTGTTTCTATGGCTGTATTCAAAATGGCATACTACATACTACTTGTGTACTAAATCTACCTAAAAGTAGCATGTCAGATGTGACCAAACATCTGTAGTGCACTAAAGATACCTGCATGGTTTACCAGTCCAATCTAATGTTCTAGTGTACAGGGGGTGCTATCTTTGTGGTGTACAAATCCCATCATAACTGGAGCAAAACTCAGCCTGAGTATAATGACTGCAGTGACGTCTGTTTTGAGCCTCAGAAAGTTACAATATTCAGATCTGAGGTTTAATAAAATATCTCAAAATAGCAATAGCCGAGATTAGCCAAGAGCTAGGCTAGTAGTGTGCTATTCCGAACACAGCCTAGCCAATGAGTGCAATATTGGCACTTTTCATATGCTGTCCACAGAACGAAACTGCTAAAGTTCCTATTCTCCAGCTTCTTAACTGAATGTTCCATTTTTCCATAAGTGCTGCAGCTTGTACAGGCACCAGAATGTAACTGCAGCCACATTTAAGGTAAAACAGACAATTTACTAAACAAGTTGGTGCATCGAAAGCTGTTCAGTCAACTGACAATATACCACAGCAGTTAATGTTCAGCTCCCACATCTTTAACAAGATCCTACACAACTTCAACGAAGAGTTGTTGTTTTGCTCTGCACATTTCACTCTTGACAGTTTCTCAAACCTTGTACAATATCGAGCAGCTTCGCTCAGAGTTTAAACTGAAGAGACTGAAAAGCAGAGCAGTTCCACCTTTATTAGCATCACATCCCCAACAGCAGCGTGTAAGCTGCAGTCATCCTGCACAATCTTGATCTTATCAGTGTTTGATGGCTCAAGCAGATCATCTTAAACGGAAAGTTTCATAGGGAGTAACAAAAAAGGTACGGCTGGTCTGGCTTATTTACATGGAGGTTCATTTCAATTCCCTGCCGGTGTGTGTTTCAACATGTTCATCAAATTATTCATGAGCTCACCAAAAATGGAAAATAGCTTGTTTCCTTTTAGGGCCAAATCACTGGGTGTGAATGAAGACGTAAAACTGCCCTGACCATCGCATATCATCCATGTTTTCATCAATTTAAAATGCTCAACAAATACAGTCTATGGCATCTCTAATACAGCCACTTTAATTAAACAATGGGTTGTTAATGAGCTAATTAGTTTGATTGGGTGTGTTTGGAGCAGAAAGAACACTACAGAGTTGAGAATGGAATGGAGTGTAGCGTTAAAGATCATCTTGCCATTTTGTTTGACATGGTCAAATATACTATTTACCTAATTTGCTTGATCAGTAAGACCCTACGCTGAAAGCTAACACAGTTAATCTCACAATCTGTAGAAACAGTTGATGTTTGTGTGAAAACGAGCACTTTTTTCTGGAGGCCTGACCCACACCAAAATTACACAGCTAGTTACATAACGAATTACATTCACACTCATTGTCAAAAATCATGAGAATGATTGAAGTTTCACACTCTGGCATGCATATGATGGAAGCAAGGACAGGTCTTAAGGTACCTGACTGACCCAACAGCTATGATTTACGTGAACAGTGATGTCCTCCATGAGTCATCCTGTTAGTGCCAGCACCATGGGGAGACACATTTCGGTAAGACAACTGCCCTTAACACCAAGTGGATTCTTGGTGGAGACGACTAACGAATCCGTGTGTGGAGGCATCGTGCTCAGGGCCAAGATGAACACTTTGCTGTCATGCGTCACATATGCAGAAGGCCTGGTGTCACTATGGACTGTGTGAGAATATTCAAGCTGTAAGGGATGGATCATCTCAGGGCACCATTAGGTACCTCTACAACTCCATGCCGAGACGTCTGCCATTCCAAATAGCATTGCAATCTGACACTGACACCATGGCTTAGAGTCACTTTAACAACATCAAATTATAATAATAACATCTTTTCTCTGCTGCTTACTAGAACAAATGTCAACTAAAAATTTATAATTCACACATTTGACTTTTTCAAATGATTCCAGGGTTTTGTTATACTTGAACCCAGGTTTGCTGTACACAGCCCATGGCATTCTGTGCTTTAACTAATCATTGTTGACTCTCAAATATTGAATTTGAAAGAGGGGGAAATAATTACCAAAAGTGAACATCTGTGTAATTTCCTGCCATTTCCAAAAGAATCCATTAGATCCATTACGCTGTTTAAAAATTACATCACACTCGCAGCAGCAATACAGTGTTTATGCCATTACACTCCATTGTTCACCCCTCTCTGTGAGGAAACCTCGATATATAACAGCATTACCAAACTGACATTTAACAATACCAACAAAACAAATTCCTTTGAATCTGGAGTCTGGGTGATAAGCAAATAATCATGGATGCTAGGGAGTGTGTGATTGGGGGGGTTGGGGGGCCGTGGGGGTGTGGATTGACAAGAAACCTGAAAAACCATGAAAACCATTTCCTCTCTCATTTTTCATCCAGATCAAAGAAGACGGAGAAGAAAAAAAAGGTGACATTTGGAATTTGAATGTCACAACCTGAGAAGAATGGCTCCTTTGTCAAATGCTTGAGATAAATTGACCCGATAGCGGCAGAGCTGCGCGCATTAGTGATCTTTAGCAGGGTTGTAAAGTCAGTTTGGTGCAGGAGGAGGAGGTAGCATAAGAAATAGAGGCGCTGAGGGTTAAGGCCAAGATCACTGCACAAGGGAGCAGGCTGGGAAATGTCATGGTGCGATTTACAAATTGATTCTCATTACAATAGCAAGGCAATGGAGAACAAGGGTGTGTGCTTGAGCGAGAGACAAACAGACTGGGTTAATCGATTTGGTTACGTATGATCAAAAAGGGCAACTTCTGATAAACGTTATAAATCTTAGTCACCGTCAAAGGTTATGCAAAGATCAGCATTGCACTGTGTCTGACAGACAATACGGCACTCTTTAAAATGAAGGTGCCAAAGAAACACCTTTGCTTCCTAAAAGGATCTTTCAGTAGAATCATTTCTGTAATTAAGGCAGTCAAGTGCCCTCTTAGTAGCCATGTGGAAAGTAACCATGATAAAAGATTATACTGGTTTATTCTCTTCCCTTACTTTTACCTTTACTTTAGCTTTCCAGTCATTTTGTAATAGTCTGTGAGACTGAAGTAGCGGTCTGCAATCCCTCATGACTCGGAAGGAAGCACAGATCCTATCATAATAACTTGCAGCTTGAGATTAAATTTCAGTGTAATGCACAGGAGTGGGAAATTAACCAATCTAGTGCATGTTCATGATCTGGGATAATGTGCATAAATCCTGCATATCAACAAACAGAATACAGGGGATGGACAATGAAACTAAAACACCTGGTTTTAGACCACAATCATTTATTAGTATGGTGTAGGGCCTCCTTTTGCGGCCAATACAGCGTCAGTTCATCTTGGGAATGACATATACTGCGTCCTGCACAGTGGTCAGAGGGATTTTAAGCCATTCTTCTGCAGGATAGTGGCCAGGTCACTACGTGATGCTGGTGGAGGTTCGTCCTTCTTGGTGGTATGCTGACATTACCCTGGATACCGTGGCTCTTGATACATCACAAAGACTTGCTGTCTTGGTCACAGATGCGCCAGCAAGACGTGCACCAACAATCTGTCCTCTTTTGAACTCTGGTATGTCACCCATAATGCTGTGTGCATTGCAGTATTTTGAGCAGAACTGTGCTCTTACCTGCTAACTGAACCTTCACACTCTGCTCTTACTGGTGCAATGTGCAATTAATGAAGATTGGCCACCAGGCTGGTCCAATTTAGCCATGAGACCTCCCACACTGAAATGACAGGTGTTTCAGTTTCATTGTCCAACCCATGTATATAAAATGATAATTACTAGCATGCATAAATGACAATAGGAAAACTCTAATAAAATTGACAAAACTCAGTCAAAGCACTAATAAAATCATTCTAAACTCACTCGTCATCAAAAGAATATTTGTTATCAAGGTTATCAAAAACAATAAACAATGATAAACATAGACTGATATGGGCAATACATATTAAGCCACACATACAGAAGTAGTGTCACTCAGCGTAGTGCAACATTCCAACAAACCGATCGTTTTGGTGCTGACCACAGTGCCTCCACACAGGATTCGTTGGTCGTGTCCACCAAGACAAAAGTGCGATTCATCACTGAAGATGCCCCGCTTCCGTTCTGAGTCGCTCCATGACAGTCTGGCACGTCACCATTGGAGTTCTTGTCGACATTGATGTGGTGTCTGCGTGCATGTAGTCCTGCATCGTTCAGCTGTATGCCAAAGGTGCTGGCACTAGCTGAATGAGCAATGAAGAGCATTACAGCTCATTGAATGTCCCCAATTGTGGCGTTGGGTTAGTCAACGATAAGGCCAATGCATACCTTATATGCATGAAACTTTAATTTTTTGCCTGTCTCATGATGTCAAATCTAGCCCCCAAGTTTTATTCCATTGGTTGATTTCTTCTGGATGCAACTATTTTTGGAAAATAAGTATAGCTATAAAGCAGCTGATCACATGAACAACCATTGAACTGCTCTACTGTGCTACAGAAATGGCAGAGCCTTTAGACGGTTAGTTGGCCAGGACACCAAAATTAAGCCAAGTCTGACATATGGCAGTCACTTTTAGTCGTGAATAGTTCAGGAGAGACTCATTTATTTGTGAACAGAACATCTCTTTAACCCTCATTATGAAAACGTCTGCATTGTGGGCTGGAGTGGGACAAATGTTGCCAATTTCTGGTGGGAGCAGGACGAATTCTAGCAGGAGTGGGATTAACCCCTGCACTGAACTGGATGCAGGAGCACTGATAGAATGACACACTGATAGAATACTAGCTGACTTTTAACTGTCAAGAAGAGAACATAACTATGTAGTCCTGTAAACGTTGAGACTACAGTAGACTGTCATCGTTAATTTGTCCACAAAGCTAGTTAGCCTAGCCTGATGCCTTCTCTAGAGCCATTTTTCCTAAGTGCGTTCTGACCATTCCTTTTGCCTGAAATGCAAGTGCTGAGACATGTTTTACAGGTGTTTTCCCAAGACTGTAGCTTTTTCTGATATTTGTAACCTGACACTGTGGTCTGAGGATATGCCTACATGTTCACATTAGCTTTTTGTACAGGCATGAGAACTGCCTGCCATGCCGTAGGCAATCGCATTACCCAACATATTTAATAGATCAGCTATGTTGGCATGTGGGAATACTCCTGCCTTCCTATGGTTTTTCCTGAAATCATACGTTCAAGCCAGAGACCAGACAGGAACTTTAATTTCTAAAAGAATAGAATAGATTGGATTCGCCGATCTAAATGAAACCAAGCCATGAACTAAAAGGCAGCTTTGTTCAAGATATTATTGGGAAACCACTGTGGTGACCTTGGTTTAACACAAAGACACACACACACACATACACACACACACAAAGCAGCTGGCAGTACAAAGCGCTACAAAACCCCCTAACTCTCTCTTTGAAGAGCTATTGAAGTGTTGGAGGTATAAAGTGGAAACCCCAGAGATTCGGCTTCTGTGTGTCTGCGAAATCAATATGAGCGCTCCACGCAGCAATGATAGCAGCCACAAACAGAGCGGTAAGCTTTAACTGGTCTGCACGACAGGCCAATACCATTGTTTACAAAGCTCTTTACCGAAAGACACCTGGGCAGCCTTCAGAGAATCATGAGGCTACGCAGGAGAGAGCGCGTGAAGGAATTAACGTGGTGTGGTGAGGGCATACAGGGAACCTACGAAAGACTAAAATGAGGTGCATAGCATTAGAGCAAATTAGTCCCTGGAATGGAGGAGGAACAATAGAACAGGCTGTTTTCTCTTCCACATCTCAAATCTTTCTAACAGATGTGAGTGTGTGCTGCCAACTGGCAGCTGTAGGGCTGAGAGAAAAATATATTCTATTGCATCATGTACAAGCCTGGTAATCATCTTGGTCTGTAGAGAGCTCCAGTTTCTACAGGTATTCATTCCAGCCCAACAGCACCTTCATAATGCAGAGAACCCAATTAACTTAAATCTGGCAATGGAAAATTTTTGGAAACCAGCACTTTTCAACACACTAGACCTCAATAGAGTATGCTCATCATCTACTACAACATGCAATCACAATAATCACTGCTTTTCAACCACATTAATACTTTCTTTTTAGAGCGGAAGTGGAATTGCAGATTATAATTCACTTTTACACCACTGTTTTAGATGCAAATTGGACATTGAGCCCGTCTCATGGACATGTGCATTTTTGATGAGCTGGAGGACTCAGAATCCGAATCCCCTTTGTGTACACGTGTCATGCAAGGATATAGGTGCAACTGATTACACTAACACTTTTGGGCAATAACCAAATCACAAGTGTAATTTGTAGCATCTGTATGCTTTTGTGTGGCATGTGGAGTTAAAGACAACAACAGCAAAGACAACATCAGATAAGACCATGTTGACTTGCAATGTAGAATAATATAAGGTTGATATGTTTAATGACATTTGTTTAGTGAGGGATTAACAAAGACTGACCAAACCATGTGGCATGTGCTGAATTTAGGGTATATGACTTTTGGCCTCCAGAAAAAACAGTGACGATACCGCTTTTGTCTTGTTGGAGACGCCGATTAAATCCGTGTGTGGAGGCACCGTGGTCAGCTCCAAGATGAATGGTTTGTTGTCACGTGTCACACGTCCAGAAGGCCTGGTTTCACTCCACATCCACCACAAAATGTGGGAGAATATTCTAACTGCATTGGATGGATTATAACAGGACACCATTAGGAATCTCTACAACGTTTGAGACGTCAGTTTGTGTTAGCAAACATGGTGGTCCGACGCCATACTGAGAGACACTGCTTCTGTGTGTGTAGCTCAGTTAAATATTGCTCATATCAATCTAATTTCATCATTATTTATTGTTCCGGGTAACCTTTATCTTCCTTCCCAATAGCACTGCAATCTGAAACTTCCCTCTGGGTGCAACTTTGGTTTTTTTTGTATTTTAATTTATTAAATTTAATGTATTAAGTATATTTTACCTCTCGCCAATAAGATTTACTCTTGTCTGGTCTCTCGTTCTGTCACTCCCTCTATTTCCCTTCCTTGTTTGCTTCGTTGGACAGTTCTCGTGCCCTCTAAGGCTGTAATAGATGTTCCGGGCCCTGAGTGGAGATTGTTATTTTAGGGTAGAATTGCTACATATTGTTGCATTAAGAGTTACATATAGAACTGAACCATTTTGGGTTACACCTTGAATTACTTCTGTGTGAAATCCAACTTTTATCTTCTATTATTCAATGACTTCATAGACAATGCAAGCTGAGTAAGTTATTCTGAGGTTGGAGTGTGGAAGTGTGTAATAATAGTTTGGACCTGCCAACAAGGCTCTGGCCATTTAAAAGGTTAATTATATCTCACCAGTAGTTCACTGAAGGATACAGAGAAAGTCTGTAAGAAGTCCGGATTTTAAACTTTCAGTCCATGCCACATTATTTGCTCATAAGCACAAAAATAGAAGTCTTGCATAGAGCACTGCTGTGCAAATGTTTGGCTTTAGTTTGTCACTTATTGACATAAACACAAATAAAAACAAAACTGAAGTACAGATTCCAACCTGTCAGTACATATATAATATAGAAATATGCGATTAGCTATCCAGAAACTGTGCATCCAGTTAAAAAGCTGTATACAAGCACAACAGTTCCGATCAGACCGAACATTTTGGAGTTGTAATGGTGTAGAAATCTGAAAAACTGCGTCACTACTTAGCTGCAAGCTGGTTAGCATTAGCTTCGAGCAACTATTGACGGGAGAGAAAAGCAAAATTAAACCTGTTCTGTGGCGTATGAACATACAGCTTGATTCAGGATGACCAGATGTCCCCATTTTCTGGGAACAGTCCCCGCATTTCGGGGGGTAGCCTCCATTTCGGTAGCCTATCCCTGCTGCTGTCCCTGGAAGTGTCCTCATTTTAACTTTGAATTAAAAACACACTGGAACATCCTTAAGAAGACCTGGGAGTGGAGCAGATGGGCACAAGTCTAACTTTGTGCTAGTTATGGCCAACAGAGGGGGCTGCTGCATTCCCTAACCACTTCTACTACATGCTCATCTAGTTTTAGAAAATACTGCTGGGTAGAAGCTAGCAAATGTCAGTTCACGTCACAACAATCCTCTTTTATAGACACGTAACCCAGAGATTAAAGGCAGCGGGGAGTTACGGGGCCAGAATCGTTCTACTAGGGAACCTCTGATTTGTGTAGGCATACAGTCTACTACGATGCAGCTGCCAAGCCATCTACATATACTGCATCATATATCAAACTGCATCACTTTTCAGCCACCCATATATGACATTTAGTATATGTCGATGGCAGGTGTCTCTGTCTCTTTACAACTGGGACTGGCTATTGGACTATAGCTATGAGTTATTTTTCTGTAGCCATGAGTCTCTTATTACAGGAAAATACGGTTAATTTGAAAATGAATTATGGGCTCATACAATCAGTCAATCTATCTCTGTCAGCCTAGATAAATACATTTCATATTTTAATGATATATTGACCATTGGACAGGACATGTCCAGTTTTTTTTTTTTCAGAAATCTGGTGACTGGAGTCTAATAGGCTACCTTAACATTAGCTTAGTGAGCAGGTTACAGACCTGAACAGTGCCACCCATCACAGTACAGGCTCAATTCTGAAAGATGGAGCTCTGCTGACACAAATTTAGGAGAACACCAAAGTTTTTGAGGGAGCAAAAGCAAAGTGACCATGCCACGCCATAGGCTTGGTTGTAGATACCTGATGCTAAGTAACACCTGTTTAGAGGATGACCTGTCTGTTTAAAGGATCAAATCACAACTCAAGTTCAGTAACTCATGACTGAAAGCTGAACAAGTACTGTGGCCTGCAATGACTGAGCCGCTATCACGCTATTCAGGTTTTCTCTTGCTTAGGAGCTCTCATACCATCAATCAGATAGCTCTCTAAAATATACTTTATGAGCTGAATGAGTTGGACAAAAATTAATTTAGGCATCACAGTAGGCATCACATGGTCGCTGTATTGCTATGGCTAATTGATATGAGTCTATATAACCCAATCCTTATGCTAAACCTCAATAACCAACACTGCAAGTCATTTGCCTCTTCTGGTTTTTCAAACAAATCTTCATTGTGCATATAAATAAACACCCCGTGGTGCCGCTGGCTGAGAGAATTGTGTCCCATCCCCAGGACCCAAGCTCAAATCCTGTTGATACCACAGCTACCCGTGGTCAGGTGTCCAAGAGAGCGCAATTAGCTGAGCTTTCTCTGAGTGAGAATAATGGCTTAGTTCCTCTCTGCCTGTCAATCTACGGCAGTGCTGGCCAACTGTAGGCGTCTGCCAACTTGCATACACACAATTCTAGCCCGATCATCTAGCGTTTGAAAAGATGCAGTAGTTGGACTCGTGTCTGGGATGACGCACACCCTGGCTTTCACACTACCATACTGCTTGGTGGTGTATGACAGTGGATGTTTAGACAGGCAGGTGGGAATTCTGTGCCGACTACCCCGGGGAGATAATTGAGGGGGAAAAAATGCACCTTATGGTGTAAAAATGTCTTCAGAATGTAAAAAGTTTTCTTTTCTGATCAAAACGTCCTCGCACACGCACAGGGGCTTCCTTTCCATACAGCTTTCAGTTCCACCAGTCTGGCTCCCCTAACAGGGGCCGCAGTATTCTCCACCTGCGCACGTTGTGAAGTCACGGTAGGTGATCATTTAACAACGGGTATTTTACCATGTGGAGCCTTTTCCCTCTCTCTCTCTTCTGGCGGACATCTCTCGTTCTTCTCTCTCTCTCTCTCTCTCTCTCCTCTTTCTCTTTCTCCATCTTTCTCCTTGCTCTATCTCTTTCTGTCTCTTATTTATTCCCTTCCATCCATTTCTTTATCCTGTCCTCTAATATTTTACCATGTGGAGCCTTTTCCGTTTCTTATCTCGCCAGTATCCCTCTTTCTTGTCTCCTTCTCTTTTCTGTCTCTCTCCCCTCTTTCTTCATCTCCCTCCTCTCTTCGTCTTATTCTCTCTCTCACTCATTCCCTTCCATCAGTCTTTTCATCATATTTTACCATGTGGAGACTTTATTTGTCTCTCTCTCTGCTTGTCAGTATTCCTTTCTTCTGTCTCCCTCTCCTTTTTGCATTCCACTTTCTGTCTCCCTTTTCTTTCATTCTTTCTCCATCTCTCTCCATTCTCTGTCTCTTTTTGTCTGTTTTATTCTTCTTTCTTCTGTCTCCTTCTCTTTTTTGTCTCCCTCCCCTCTCTCTCTTTCTCGATCTCATTCTGTTTCTTAATCATTCTTCTCCATTCATCTTTTCATCTTGTCCACAATCCCCTAATATTTTACCATGAGGAGCATTTTTCGTCCTTTCTGTGTTCCTCTTTCTGCCTCTCTTCTCTTTCTCTTTTTCCATCTCTTTCTGTCTATTTGTCTCTCGTTCATTCCCTTCCATCCATCACTTTTCATCTTGTCCTCTGTCCACTAATATTTTATCACGTAGTCTTAACCCTCTCTCTTTTCTTTCTTGTCTTGTCAGTATACCTCTCTCTCCCCATCTCTCCTTTCACTTTCCATCTTTTTTTAGCTCTTTTATTCCCTTCCATTCATTTCTTTTTATCTTGTCCTCTATCCCCTAATATTTCTGTTGTCCTACATTTCTCCTATTACATCTCTATCTCTTTACCTCTCTTACTATCTTCCTGTCCCTTTGTAGTTTAGCTTTCTATATCCATCCACATATCCATACATCTCAATCCATATTGTCCCAAGTCCCACTTATATATATCACTACATTCGTTTCTCCTGCTCCATCTATTCTTCCCTCTGTCCTGTTCTTTTTCTCTTTCCAATCCTGTCTTTCTGTCATTCATCCATCTATCTCTCTCTTCATATTTTCCTCCATGCCATTTCCTTCTTTCTATGTCTCTCTTTTTCCCTACTTCCCTTCGCCTCTCTCTCTAGCTATATCTCTCTCTTTTCCTCCATGTATATTTAACTCCCTGTGCCCCCCACCATCTCCTTTTGTCCATCGGTTTCCTTTGGTTTTCCTCCATGTCTTTTCTTCATCCCTTTGTCTCTCTATCTTATCCTCCCTTCTTCACTATATTTCTTTTTATCCGCTCCCCCTTCTTTATCCTCCCACGGTAGGACTGATACAGGGCCAGCTAGTGCACCCTCATTTATGCACTCATTTATTGGCACCGTTCTGTCTCAAAGTGGATTAGCCGGCTTTTATCCACTCTCAATACCGCCGGTGACAAGCAGTGGCATAGAGCACCATCCTAATGCCTGAGGAAGAGGAGTGGGAAAAAAGCCTTCGTCAAGAGCAGCATACCACTCCAATCACCATTCGCTAAAGAAGACGCTAAAGTGCGCCGGGCTGATTAGAGAAGGGCCACAAAAAAATCAGTCTTTTAAACTGTTCCAGGATCAGCACTATGGCTTTTTCTTTTTTTAGAAACAGCAAAAGTTTTGGGTGAACGGAAGCTGCTGACCTTGAATCAGCATGAAAGCCCTAATACACTGGTAAATGGACTGAACTAGAAACTTTAGTTGCAGTGCAAGAGAAATGCAAGTTATTGTAACTGTTCTGAGTTCAGTTTTAAAGTCTAAATGCGCTGATAATTTTGAGCCAGACTGCTTAAGATTGAGACTAGGGGAAACTTCCTGGTCTGATATCAGCACTGAGTTAAAAAGTAAGCACAAAGTTAAGGGGAGTAAAAGGAAGTTGACCCTGCACCCTTAAAACAATGGTGCTAAATGGATCTTGGCTTTGGATGTACGATTCTGAGCAAAAATAGATAATTGATAAAGAACCTTTAAACTATGTGAAGGTTCTACATGACTACTGGCTCCCAGCCAATCTCCCTTGAATGTCTCAAAGTCAGAGAAGGGGTCCATTAAAAATGTGGTTGCTCTGATGCTGAAATACAAATTCAGGGAATGGGTTCTGTTTAGCCAGCTGTGAATTGCCATTGATTCTCTTGACTATCTACAGATGCAGCAGTCTGCCTCTGAACGGCAAAACTTGTTCACCCAGCTGATCTATCAATGCCCAGTATATCTCTGTTGTGTAGCTGTAAATTGCACAAGTGCTCAATTTCTCAAGAGGTTGGTGGAAACAGTGAATTATTACTAATTTCCAAACCTGAAGACAAAAAGGTGTGTAAGGTCTTACTGGAAGAGTGCACTGCTTAACTGGCAAAGGTTTTGCAACTAGCAACTAGTCAATTACCAAACATTTTACTGATATTGAAGCTAAAATCAGTGATGTAATCAGTGAGTAAGCAGCCAGCAAGGCCAGCAAACATGGTACCCCCTGAATACCAGGGGGTATTCCACACACTGCCTAACATGTTCTTTTTAAGAATCCATAGGAAACCAAAAGTGGTACTGCTGTGGCATCACTCCAGGAAAGAGTGTGCTTTATTTTAAACTGTACATCAGCACAAAAGCTCAAATGGTCTGATAACTGGGCTGCACTTGAGTTGCTTTAGGGGTAAAATATCATGTTAGATAAAAAGGAACAAAGTCACTGGGGATCTTGCTGGGCTTGTGTTTAGGAATACGAGAAGAAATCGCTGCAACCGCCCGGCCGGCACAACAACATGACAAGGCTGAAAACACTAAAACTGAGCAATAAGTGGGTTTGAGTTTATTATTAAAGCCTACACTAGACATAGATGCATTTAGAAAAGACATCTTAATGAATTCTACTCACAGTATTATATTACTTATACTGAATTCTGACAAATGCAGCAGAGCACTTTCGGGCTACTGAGCGAACTGACACATTAAATTATCTGTTATTAGCTGTCGGTACAAGCCCAACCCACAGTCAGGCCAGTAATGAGCCGAAAGCAGTCTTGAGTGCAGTTACAACTTCAAAAACCTGACCCAGACAACACTCCCTGCCATATAGGTCATGCAAAATGCTAAGATGGCATCATTTTCCATTCTGTGAGTAATCAAGTTTGGGATTATTCAGGTAATCATATTTAGGTAATCGAGTTTGGGACTCTATTGGGTAATTAATTTGTTAGTTAGATAGACTACATATTTACACCATGTCCTGGTGTAATACTGTGACAGGCTGGAAGTTGTAGGGGTGGTTTTGGGAGGGGGGACAGCGACAGAGGTTCTATCTTGTCTTTCATTATATACAATAACAAAACGCTGAAACTTTTTTATATATATATCTAACATTACATAGTGTTATTACTGGGAGAGTAAATTACCTTAAGAAAAGTAAGGTTGGGCAACGGTACCAAATTCCAGGTACCGGCATTGGTTCAAATGTGAACGATGCCAAACCCAGTGTGCAGTTGTAGCAATGTGATAGTCTCTCATTTCCAACATTCTGAAGATGTTCACAAAATAATACTATATACAATACTATACTCATATCATACTAATACTATAGACATTATTACTATGCTTGTAAAATCTGTTTGCACATTTTTATTATTGAGAATGTCATATCAATCACTGTCCAAATTAAAACAAGCATCCCTCCATTTTACAGGAGAGGACAAAAACAGAATTTAATTGTAATGCAAGTCAATGGAACCAGCCGTGTTTCCAAGCAATTTTGGACCATACATAAAAATAAAAATTGACAGAAATTGGGATATTTGTTTTTCATCGGTCAGGGACGATGTTTAAAAACACAGCGGCAGATTGGACAGGCCTTCCCTCGGGATTAATTA